>VZTG01021103.1:120930-147250 GCA_013397845.1 Melanocharis versteri | reverse complement strand
AAAAAAAAAAAAAAAGCTGAATGGAGAATGCCAATTCCACACAGTACATAAGAAACTTGTCAAATTCCTTTGTGTTCCACATTGATCATAGAATGGTTTGGTTTGGAAGGGACCTTAACGATTATCTAGTTCCAAACCTCCTGCCACAGACAGAGACAGATTAGAGTTAAAAAATATTATGGACATTTTACTAAAATACAGGATTGTTCTAGATATCTGTTTTCTTTTAGACACCTGATATAAGAGAAAGAAGGAGGTCTAAAAGTGTGGGAGGCCAAGCTGGAGGTCTCCAATCTGCTTGATATGAATGGCTACCTTCAGTGTGTATCTGTCTGAACCAGGACTTTTTCAGTTCATGTCACTGCCCTAACCATCCACCCCGAATCCCGTGTAGTGGTCCTTCCTTCAGTGGAATTTTCTCCTCAGAACTATTTTACTTTTGATATGTGTTACTTCACCAACCACTGTCTGTGCTGTTCTGCAGCAAATTGTCTACGGAGTTTCTAGGTGGAATAATTTCAGGAAGCAACTCAAAGAATTAAACCCGATTCTAAGAGAGTGAAAGTGATTTTCCAGCTTAAAAGTCAAAATAGTCATTTCTGTGATGAAATGCTGAAGCCAAAGTAAAATGTTGATTCCTTCATCAAGAGCGGAGCAGAATTTACTGGTCTTGTAAATCTTACCAAAGATGCTAGAAGTCATAACACTTTCCTAGCAGGTGTTAGTTTAAACAGTCTTTGGCATGGCTGGCTGAGTCTTCCATCCTGGTACTAATCCAACCCTGCATCGCTGGGTAAAGGAGGAGCTTTACCTCCAAGTTGAATTGTGATGGAGTCTCCCCTCTGCTTTTCCTTCCAGCACTTTTCCTTCCTTCCTTAAATATTTCTCACTGGGCTGTGTAGTCAGTTCCTCTTAGAGTATTTTACATCCAGCTTTACCTTTCACCTCAGGAACATTACTCTTTTTCAGTAACACGTCATTCAATTTTTCTATGCTCCTCTAAACCCATTATTCTATACCACCAACACAAAGGAAGACACCCACCTGTTGCGGTGATCAAAGCCACTGCTGGTTTGCCTGACAAAACTCAGGCTGAAACATCTTCCCAGATCCAGGGGATGGACACCACTGCATCCCCCTGACTTTATAGGGTGACACTTTTAGCTCACCCCAGCATGCTTTGCCCCAGACATTTGAATTATGTTAATCTTTGTTCCCTGGTTGGTTTTGTCCTTCCCCTCCCCAATCCCCCAGGTTTGGTACCCCTCTGGAAAGCTCACTGCTGTTAAACTCCCCATTGATTCCTGATTAACTCTCTCCTCCCCATTACGCCTCTATTGGTTATTCTCCTATGATTTCATGTATGTAGTTCCATGCTATTGGATATTTTGACTGTAGGCCCTCCCCTTTTCTGTCCCCTCATAAGCCTATGTACCCTTTCTTCTTGGCTCTTGACCCTTCGTTCTGTGTCGCCTTCCTAACCCTGTGTTCCTGCTCCTGACCCCGCACTGGGGTGAATAAACCGGACCCTGTTCTCCCCGAGGAGCCCCTCCTGTGATTTACATCTCTCTGGCGCCTTTGACACCAGTGGGTTTGTCGGACCCTTTGTGCTTTCCAGCAACCCTCTCGCACTAGGAGACCAATCCCCCCAGTTCAGCCTGGCGGTGGGAAGGTTGTGGCCCCCGGCCAGGATGAGGCACCTTCCGAGGTGGCCAGGCACGTGCCCAACACCCACCCTTCGTGTCATCTTCTTGAGGTGGTAACATGGTAAAATGTATGAGATACCTCACTGCACCTCACAGGAAGAGGGGTCTGCCTGTACCTAGTCTATTCCCAAGGACACTGGGAGTGGATAACAAAGGCTTGTAAGTGTCTGTGAGTGCAGTGTAGTCTCGGGGCCAATATAGATTTGGTAAGGCTAATTTCAGAATAAATAAAACTAATTTGAGATAAAGCTACTATTCTTGACACTGTAACACAAGATTAGTGCCCAATATTTGGTCTGATGTAAAATTTTGGCATACTGTGCTATGATGTGGAAACCTATAATTATTTTTAAAATTCTGGTTCAAAACTGAAACCCAGATCATCTCTGCCACTTCCTCCAAGCTTAGATCTATCTAAGTAGCTCTTCATAAGCACAAAAATGCTATGCTGGCATTTGCCAACAGGAACATTTCCCTGCATTCTATATAAACACAGGAGCTTCTATGTTCTTTCTTTCATTGTAGAAAGGATTATCAGACTACCTAGACATTCTTGCCTTTCAACTGTAGTAATAGAGTTTTGACTTCAAACAGGACTAACTTTAGTTTCCAGATCCTGTGGTTGCAAATGAACATGTCAGCTGTGATCTTGGGATTATGCAAGGTTTGGGATGCAGCTGAAACTTAATTAAAAGTTTTCATAAGCATTTTCTTAAGCTCCAAAGAGAAGAGAAAGGAAAAAAGAGCCTACATGAAAAAGCAGGCTAGATTGAGTTGACCACTACTTTTTAATGAAGTTCCACTTGTAGGTTTAAACTCAGAAGTGACCATCCTGTCTGATCCCAAGTATAACAAAGGCCATAGATTTTCACCCAGGAATTTCACCTTTTCACTTAGTAACTCAGAGTTGATTTGATCTTTTACGAAAACATGCAGCCTCTATTGAAAGTCATGAGGAGTTTATCCCTCCTCACCAGCAGACTTACAGGTAATATTGCATACTAACAGTTGTCGCACTTCTAAGGTTACTCAGTCACTGACAGGAAAATCCATTTAAGAAACAAATCTATCCTGAACAAACAGGCCTTTAATCTCTTGCATTATCTCCATTGAAGGTGATTTTATTCTAGGAAGCTCGGGGAAAAAAGCTTTTATAATGGCCCTGCCTGCATGTGAATGTGTTTAATGACTTTTTTACCCATTAGCCATCCACAGGATAACAATCTCAAATAAAGTGTTTCCCAGAAATAGGTAGCTAGATAAAAAAGTCTACTAGTGGCATATTAGATTTTAATATTAGACACTGGAATATTTTCATAGGAAAAGGAGGCTGTAAATGTTTCAACTACAGAAAAGTTCCATCTGAAAACTGCAGTTTCACAGGCAACATAAACTTTCTCACCCACAAAATCTGTCAGTGGGAGTGTATGACCATTCCTCTGAAGGACCTAGGAAATATGGACTGCCATCACACGATTCTGAGGAACACAGCTCACCTGGGCTAAGCACTTTTGTCACAGATTTGCTTTTAGTCAGATTTGCTCCTCTTTGCTTCCAGTTCCGTGAATCTGTCCTTTTTCTTCTTCTTTTTTTTTTATTTCTTTTATTTTTCCTCCAATTCTCTAAGAAACACTTCCCAGCACTTCCCAATTCAATAAACTGAAGGGTGTAGATGAACAAAAGAAAAAAAGTCTTCATTTTGTTTCACTGTAGAAAAAAAATGAACACCTCTAAGTTTGATTTAATTTCAACTCTTTTTTGTCAATGTGTCTCAACTGCTGGCCCACCACCAATTCCCCATAGCACGCCTGTATCTCAGTGAAGGCTCATTCTCAGTTCTCCTGTGAAGCAGGACACTGAACAAGTGCCAGAGAGGCACAACCCCTGCCTGACAGGGCTGCAAATTACAAGAAAAATTTAAACATGCATGTAACAGGGAAGTAAAACCATGTATGAAAAGTCACTTAAAGAAGAACAGGAGCAAGCAGAGGATCTTCTAAATCCAGCCACATCTAATCCCCCTGTGGCTTGCATGCTTATCAGTAGTACAGTTGGGTTCATTCTATAAGGGTTTATTTCAGCTAAACCAGACAACACTTGGCTCTAAGTGGCATCGTTCATTCTGCAGTAGCAGGGGTTCTTTTGGAAAATGTGAGGCCAAATGCGCTAACATTAGTTGTGTGGAAATCAAACAGTAGGGGAAATTGTGCTGTCCATAAAGAAGAACCGTATACTGAATTATAGAGAATTATAAGCAGGAAGATAACAATGCCAAAAGGATTCTGTGTAAATAAAAATAATTCAGGAAAGACTCTTCCCCATAAATTCATTCCTGATGAAAAGAACCAAACCTACTAAGGATAGAGTTACTATCACAGATCTTCCCCTCCTCACACCATGCGAAACCAATATCTGTAAATAGAAAGGAAATTGAAAATAGTACTCTCTTCATGTGAGGTGATCCATTCTATAGGCCCATATCAAAGGTTTGAGATTTTAATGGGTAATCAGCCATCTGGAGACATTCCCTCGAGGTGCCTGCATATTTTGATTACAGAAGAGCTCAACACTACAGCTCTGCTGCTCAGGATGAGCTTTCTGTGTCTAGTACCTTATATTATTAGACATATATTTTGTATTAATTTATACCTTGGGGAATTATGGCACATTAGTTTGCAACTTGCAGAAATCACCTGTCTCTTTAAATTGACGTCAGGTGAAGCTCCTACAGCCACAGAGTGAAAGCTTCCTCACATACACGTATTAAAAAAGGCCTCTCCCAGGGACCAAACAGTGATGAAAATGGCCACTTAGAAGCCTTCCACACCTGCAATATTGCCAGCTCTTGACATTCAGGTCTCATGATTAAAACTTTAAAAGAGATCATGAAAATAGACTTTCTGCTCGTCTTTACTTTCTCTTTCTCTTTCTCTTTCTCTTTCTCTTTCTCTTTCTCTTTCTCTTTCTCTTTCTCTTTCTCTTTCTCTTTCTCTCTCTCTTCTCTTTCTCTCTTTTTCTTTCTCTCTCTCTTTTTCTTTCTTGCTTTCCTTCTTTCTCTCTCTCTCTCTCTTCTTTCCTTTGTTCTTGCCTTCTTGCCTTCTTTCCAATTTTTTCTCTGTCACTGTGAGGCCTTGGAAACTTCAAATCTTTTAGAAGCAAACAGTGATTTTAACTCAACCACATGAGTATATCATGTTTTAAGAAAAGCATCAAATATTGCAAGGCTCACTAATAAAAACACTGCAGCTGGCAACATGGTTGAATGAATCATTCTCCCTAGGATTTTTGTGTGGACCGGATACGCTGGCATGAGCAACTATCCTCTTCAAATAGAAGTGATGGAGCCAGAAGGAATGATTGCAGCACCAAAGCTGTGGCCTGTCCTGACTAAGCTCCATTTTATATCTGGCTTTGTTGATGTCTCCTTGTTTATTCTTCTGTGAGCATAATCAGAGTATGTATGATCTTCTGCTAACAGTCTTGCATCTGTGTTACAAATCTTCACAGACAGGCAGATAGTCATACACAAACCAGCTGCAAAACAAACAGGTATTGCAATATTATGCTCAAGATTGTAAGTCTGGCTGAAAAGAGCATAAGAACCTATGCTTAGTGCCTGGTTTACATGTCTATTTGTTCATCTTACTCACTAAAATGCCAAAAACAGCCTCATGTGTCCACTCATGAATGATCACAGATGTGTAACCTAGCCTAATCTCTCACCACCCACCCCCTTTCAAAACTTCACATTTGATTTGCTGACCTTTTTTCTTTTTTCTTTTTTCTTTTTTCTATTTTTTTTTGTGTGTGTGTGTGTGTGTACATGTTCCTCCTAGCCTGTGAGCCTGTCCTCCTTTCTCCTCGGAAATGGAGTCCAGCTGTGTGCTACGGGTACCATTGTGGAAGGCCAGTTCTAGTACCAACTTCACCATTCACTTAAAGAGTTAAAATTATCTATTTAACACAAACCAGTCATAGCTCAAGCATTCTGGCCCTAAGGAAGGTGTGCATACTGCAGAAAAAAAACCTCACATACTGTTTGAGATCTCATTCAGTCTGTGACTGGGATTGAAATAAGGGGTTAGGGCAGGGCTCCCATGAAATCCCAAATGCTATGTCCAACACTGAAGTTGTCACAAGTCCTAGATACTCATTGTACTTAAATCAGGAGGCATGCAGATATTTGCCATAAAAATTCCCCAAGTGTCTCTATGTGCATAGAACTTCCTAAGGTCTCTCAGCCAAAGACATCAAGGTCAAAGTCCCACCAAAGCTCTAAACCCACAGATGTGGACCTCCTCTTCACAGGACCTAAAAAACACAAGAGCATATTTTGAAAACCATTCCACAAACATCCTTCCCCTTTTTTTAAGCATGAGCAGAGTAGGAGTTTATATCCACCTCTTCTATTCATGATTTTGAGGGTAAGAGCCCATGGAAAACCTGAGGATACTGAACTCTACATAACCTTTCTACATGCTCTCCTAACTTTTAAGCTATCCAGGTAGGGAAGAGCACACTTAAAGCCCTCCCACCAAAGGTTTTCCATTTGATCTTCTAGTAAAGGACAAAAATATAGAATAAGATGACCCCAAGCCTGTAGTTAGAGCATTCAGCTTGCAAAAGGGCACAAAAGGGCACAAAAAGTCATGGTTGTTGAGTTCTTAAGGCCTTTTCTGGATTAAACTTCCACGGGATAAAATAGAGAAGCAGCCTGTGATGAAGGGACTGGACAGCCCCATTCCTTCCCCAAAGTGAACTCTCTAACTGCCTGGAGAATGTGTGCACCCTTGCCCAGTAGGCAACAGAGACCATTTGCCTCTGTCTGCCCTGCCACCCTGGGAAAATGAGGTCTCCACTACTGACCCCCAGTGAGCTGAGATATGCAAAGACACTCAGCCTCCCGAGGTTTAACTGCAGGACTAATAGCTAAATTGCTCTCCATACATCCTCTACGCTGTTATTAGAAAGAAAAAGCATGATCCTGGTTGCACTTTCAAAAGAAAATTTACAGATGCTGGCGTGCAGGAGAAGCTTCCTTGCTGTGAATTGCTCACATGAGTGATGATGCTGTTTCATTGTTCTCAGCCAAAGTACTAAAATTCAGGGAGAGGGAGCACTGGTATGTAAAACGCTTTACTCATTAGTGTTTCTTTGTGACTAAATTAGGAGTTTCTGCTCACAGCCCTATTTTAGGCCTAGAGTCCAAGTATTGCATATCCTCAGCACTATAACCGGGATTTTTTTGGAAGAGCCTAGATTCAGATGCTAGGCTGTGCAACAGTCAGCATTTTGGTATCCACATCTCTGGTCAGAGGCTATAAACTAAGCATTCAGAAGTGAAATGGCTCTCCAAAACATACGCTCAGCCCTTAAATTTCAGTCACTTAATTGAAATCTAAAAGGATACTTAAATATAAACCTGAAAGGGTATATAAAGGCTTTATATTCATGGATATTCTTGTAACATTTGTTTGACCCTTATAAATCAGGGTCCTGATTAATTTTTTGGGGTTGGTCCAAAAATTTGATGTCTTTATTTGGTAAAAGGAAAAATTAATTTTATATCAAACAGGTATCCTTTTATTAGTGAAATACCTAGAAGTAGATTGCACTTGCATTTGCTAAATATTATAGGTTATTTCCTGATACAAATTAAAAATATCATAGAAGATGTTGCATCTAAGTATTAGGAAAAGATCTTACTTCATCCCTGTAGTAGATATATAATTTAATAAATTGGGGAAAAATACAAGCCTTACCTATTTCAAAGGAAATGTCTATTTAATTACTAAACATCTCATGACTGGTTTGTGTCACCACCTCTAGAAAATTCATTCCAAACTTATGAAAAGACAAGTGAAGATTTGAAATTCTAGACCACTGAATTGTGGAAAATTTTAAGCATACTGGGTCCTGAAGACAGTTTTTCTTACAGGAAAAGCAAAACCAAGGCAGAGATGAAAACAAGTTATGACAGGCTGCGCATGGACATTTGCTAATGGTCTGTGCCTTTGCCTTGACATTTCCTGAAATTAATTTAGCCTTCATTTGCCAACTTTTTATTTTTTTTATATTCAAGTGGTATATTTTTCCTCTCAGTTACTAAAATCTTCCAGAATTATCTAATACCTGACTTTTAGAAAATGTTTTCTGTGCAGCTGTAATAGCTGTCTATATGGAAGCCCTGTTCAAAAGCTGCCAGTGTCTCTGCAGACACACCTGCCGAAGGCTGCAGCCCTTGGAGCACACAGCCTGGTGCTGGTTTGAGAAAGCAGGCACACTCAGGTGTAGCTGTTTTCCATCATTCCTGGGTAGGCACAGGCACAGTCCATGTCCCACATCCTCCAAGTCCATGTCCCGTGTGGTCACAGGGCCCTGTGGGCTCTGCTGTGGTTACTGCTGGTGGGTGGTGCACGTGGGTGTGGGGTGCAAACTGCAGCTAAGTCACCCAGAGAGGTTTACTGCAATCCTGCTGCTCTTCCCCAACACACTGAGGGAAGCCAAACCTCCCTGTGCAGCCACTTCCTAACCTGCCAAAATGATCTGACTTAGCCCAACCATGTTTATAAGCGGTGGTGCTATTTACAGAACCAGCTCTTTACAGAGCAAACATCTGGCAGAGCAGGAGGGACAGGATAACTGGGTGTGAGGATGGTGAAGCTCTGGAGACATGGAGACTTCAATGTCTGAAAGCAGCTGAGCTGTGATTGGAACAGCATGTTGGGCTGCAGCTGGAGGGGTCTGCAAGCACGCAGCTAAATCGCAGTACATCTTTATGGAAATATTTAAAACCACTCAGTTTCAAAATAATCATAATGACCTGTCTTTCCTCCTGGGGACTTCTGTGCAATTTAACTGTGGTTACAGGGGACTGGCACTGCCTAGGGATTGCTGGTGAGTGGTAATACCTGTTTGTTTGTGGTGAGTGGCGGTGGTGATTCAGCCTGATGTCGGGGATATGCCAAGTAGCACTGGTCCCACAAATACGGAAGGAGATCAACGTTTGGAGAATAGGTTTAAAATAGGCAGAGTAGCAGTTTTCTGCAGGGAGTGTGGTAAACAGAAAATCTGAAGAATGGAGTATGAGGAAGGGTAATCTGGTGAGACCATTTGATGAATAGCAGAATATAATCTCATCTGACAGAGATGTGTGAGAAATGGGAGAAAACATGGCAGACTGAGGAGGAAAAGAAAGCGAAGCAGGTGACAAAAATCCCATGGAAACACTGCTGATCATAGAGGTTACTGTCCCCAATTCCACCCCACAATGGCTCTCAGTCCCACAGACTTCTGATTGAAATGACTGATCACACTGACCACACTAACGTATCTCAGCCAAGATGAATAAAATTAGCCCAGAAAAGATTTTTTTTTTCACTCATTGGGACTGAAATGAGCATAGAGCACTCCAGGGAGACCTTACAGCAGCCTTCCAGTACCTAAAGGGAAACAACAAGAAGGCCAGAAGAGATTTTTTTACAAAGGCATGTAGTGATAATATAAGGGGGGATGGATTTAAACTTAAAAAGGGTAGATTTAGTTTAGATATTAAGAAGAAATTTTTCAGTCTGAGGGTGTGAGACACTGGAAGAGGTTTCCCACAGAAGCTGTGGATATCCCATCCCTGGGAATGTTCAAGGCTGGGTTGGATGGGGCTTTGAGCAACCTGATCTAGCAGAAGGTGTCCCTGCCCATGGCAGGAGGGCTGGAACTAAATGATCTTTAAGGTCCCTTCCAACCCAAACCATTCTATTATTAAATGATTCTCTTTCAGAACTCTTCACAAACGGCTAATTTATCCCAGAAATAATAAGAGAATGAGGAAAGTAACGGTTTTATTTTATATAAATGCAACCACACAATGATGTGTGTCTAAGAACTGCCATCATTCAGCAGATATCCAACTGTGGCTACTTAGTGAGGCATGGCTGCACAGTGCTGCTCAGGGCACAGCCGGGTCACACCACCAGATTGGCCAAGGATGCAGCTTTTCATGGCATTGCTTAAAGCAGGAGCACATGAGCTTGAAATAAAAGCATAAGTAGCTGGTATGGGCACAGAGCAGCAACGTGCTAGCTACCTTCTTTCTAAAACAAGTATTAAATTGATTTAAGGGAGAATTTCTGCCTCTGCAAATCATGGAACAGTAGATTTTGAACCACTGTCTTCTGTCTGCTTTTTCACATAACTTCCACATTGTAGTTGAGGTCTATCTAATTTCTTATGTCTAAATAAATTTCAGCTCTTTGGGGAACACAGAGAATTTATATAAACAAGCAAACACTCAGTTTCTGTCCAATGTGTTATTTTCACTGACATTATAAAGCAGTGAAAGAACAGCAGCGAGAAACTGCAAACATATGAACTATTAAGTCAGCAGACATCACTGCAGAGAGGGACTATGGCTGCTGCCTATAAACACATCAGAGGGTAAAACTGCAGGAAGGGAGGCCAATACCAGGTCTCTTCAAGTGCTGACAGCCCCCAGCTGATGGGTTGTGCTGGCATGGGACCTTGCCTGTGGCAAATGAGGTCCATCCTTCACCCTAGCATGTTAGCACTAGTATACTTCCAGCAAGCAGTGTGCACTGTGCCCCAAAATGAGCACTAGGGAGGCCAAAGCATGCTCGCTGCAGTGTAGGATGCGTGGACAGGACTCATCAGTGAAGGGCAGTGCTCCTCAGTGAGAGGTGTTTTCAGACAAAAGGTAGCAAAATGCAGCCTGTGCACTAGAGAATGTAAAATTAGGTCCTTAAGTTCATTGAATCTAACTATATAAATGCTGAAGGGATAATAAAACTTTAGCTAATAAATGCTAGTAACCCCTAAATGTGACGTAATAGCTTCAATTTAATGACTGAATATTTTAGGTGACTGGTCTCCATCATGGAACCTGATTTAGGTGCCAAAATTCCTTAAAGGGAGGGCTAGAACCTCAAAATAGGACTCAAAACAGCCAGCTCAGTGAGGAGCAGCCTGGAGCTGCAGAGCCCACCACCCCTTTCTAAAATTATTTTTTTTTTCTTTGAAGGAACACCGTGAGTTTTTCAGAATTGTAAAGGAAGCAAAAAAAATTTCTCGAAGTCTACTGATTGCCATCTTCACGTAAGAGGAGGAATTCACTTTCTTTACAGCAGTGGATTAACGCACGCGCATACACACACACACTAGAAGAATACCAGAACCTCAAGGCAGTGGAAGTAGATGGAAAAGTTTTTCTTAAAAAATGGGATTTTGCTTTTTTTTAATAATAGTTCATGTAAGAAGATACTAAATACCTGGCTCCTAAGTGATTGGTTCTGATGGAGACAAACTAGTGAGAAAGTGCAATTCAGGCAGTCAGAGGTGAATGACATGGCTCTGCAATATATTACATGGCTCTCATCACTTCATGTGATATATGTGTGAATAATTAAAAACTTGAACCTGCCATGTTTAGGTTAGAAACAGGGAATTTGATTCCTGATACATAATATCTAAAAGCAGATACTTATCAGTCACACTAAATATTATTGGTATGGAATCTATGTACAACAATAAAAAAAAACCAAAACAAAACAAAAAAATACATGTTGTTCCCAAAAGTGAAAGGCAAGCAGGTTCAAGTCAGCCCTTTCATTTCCCCTCCACAATTGTAGTTGAGAACACAGCTAACTCAGTCAAGAATCTTCTCTTTTTTTTTCCTTTTTATTTTGTCAGGGGCTTTCACTCCCCCCACTGAAGGAAACTAAACTCGGAGAACTTTACAGGCATTTCTATTGACTCTGTGAATAATCTTGACTCTATGGATTATCCTCAAGCAGCTGTGGAGAACACAAAAGATTTCCCCAAACATAAGAAAAAGAATACTGATGCAGCCTGGGGCAGGTTTTTTTTTTCCTCAGCTCTCAAGTGATTTTTAAGAGCCAGCCGGTCTGGAAAACGATGGATTTGTTTGTAGGAAAGGTAAACACTGCCAAAATCAACAAGTTCCTTCCTTAGGGGCCTGTAGAGCAAATTGGTCCGCAGATTAAGACAGTTCAGTTAAGTCATGTTGGGGCTGACATAAACCCCTCAGGCTCCTTCACTTTTACCCCAGAAAATATAAAGAGAAGTGATAAGATTCTTATGAAGGAATTATACATAGTAGGGTCAGAGAAATGAAATAAATTAAAAATTACCTCCTCTGTAAATTTCCTGGCACAGGATTTGAGGGGCTTAGCTGAGAGGGCTGGTAGTTTTACCAGTAGTCTCCTTTGCACAGTTTTGAGTCAAATAGGCTCTGTCTTGACTCTCTAGATTGGTATCGGTGAAGGATTTAACAGTGATTAGAGCTGTGTAAAATGATCTCATATGTTGTCACCTGCCAGAGAAATGGCAGTGGGTGAAGTCTAGCCCTATTCACAAGTCATTTTTCCAAACCGAACCAGGAAATGTGCTAAACAAGCAGAGCCACCATGTATTACAGAGGTGGATTTCATCTTCATGAATGCACAGGACGTGTGTGAAAGACAAAGTGAGATGGGAAAAACAGCCTTTTACAATCTGCTTTGCACTTTCCTAGCACTTTTTGTTTCAAAGACATGAAAGAATAAAGACAAACTGGTTTTTAATCCTGACAAGATGCAAAAACATTCATCACTCTCATTTAAAAAATCAAGAAGCAGAGGGAAATAGAAACTCAATTCTCATGCCAATTCTGGTGCCATAAATCATAAGAAAATTTTATCAGAAAAATGTAATAGGAAGGTAAGGAAAATTTTTCAGATTATTTTACTGAACAAAGGTGCCTAAAACTTTAGCAAGCAATTCTGAATACTTTGGCTGGCTGTAGCTGATACGGCCAGGTCATGCATAGTTCAGTTGGACTTTATTGGCATGACAACATCTTCACACACAGCTACAGGAAATCAGCAATGCAGCTGGGAGGGAACACAGGTCTCCTGACTAGCAATTCTGCGTATTAATGACAATACTCTGCTTCCTAGTCCCTTACATCCTCACAGCATTTTTCAACCATTAACTAATGCATCAGTGAGGTTTGTTTGAGATGGAGATGCAACAAGCAAGCTCAAAATGAGGAGCGTGTAGGGCCACAATTTCAGTGGGAAAAGGTTAACTAACTCTAATTAAATCCCACAGAGCCTTTCTGTTCAGAAACCACCACATTGTAAAACCAATAACATCTCATTAACGGGGAGGTTAGTTGCTATAAGTCTGCCATATATTTGCCAAAATTTTTAATGCTTATTTCTGCTGGCAAACGTTGTAGGGGAATATTATATTCAAAAGTCTTTGTCAAAAAGGCTAAAGAACTGCTAATCACTGCAGCTACACTCTCATTCTGACCTAAATTAACAGAGCTCTGCAGACTTGCTGCACAGCCACACACGAGACCCTCCGTGCTGTCTAACACAATCGGAGGGAGCACACTCGTGCCTCAGGTCACGACAGACGCCTCTGTCTCGGGACAGAGCTGTCGCCCTTGCTGACACCAGGAGGGAGATATCAAGCCTGCTCGCAGTGATGGTGATGTCCCTTGCTGTTCAGAACTCCTGTGGACCCAGCTGTCTGCCCTGCTCCAGGACTGCAGACACACAGGCTGAGCACCACCATGGGTGAGTGCCACCAGAATTCCTCAGCTCCATGAGACACAGGAATCCCAGCACCAGCACAGCCTGAGCCTTGTTCGCAAGTGGTGCCAAGTGTGGAGCTGGCACTTAGCACTGATCTCTGCCTTTTACTGAACATAGACTTCTCTGTATTAGTCCCATCATCATATGACCTCTGCTGACTATATTTTCTATTTGTTATTGCCACGGAGAAAAAGGTTTTCACGTGTTTGGTGTGTGTGCAGACACTAAAACTTTGCCTGCTCTTAGAAAGATGTTTGATTTATACTAATGAAGTGCAATTTCAGAAGTGAGTGACTAAGAAATTTTAATCAGTTAAAGAGAGACCCAAGGAAATACACACCTCATTTATGACTAATAGTCAAGAAAGAGGAAGAACTTATGCCAACTAGAAGAAAATAGCAAACAAACAGCATATGTGTTGTTGGCAATTCACAGATACAATCCACAACTTTACTCATTGAAGCGCAAATTTACAATGTCACTCCTGGTTATATGACAGAGGGGCTTATTTCCAATACAGTCATGGGTTAATGACTTCAGTTAGCTTGTAACAATTGAAAAGTAGCAACAGGCATCATCACCGTTGTTATGGCCACAGGGTGGTAACAGAATTCAATGAATTCTAGAGAAAAATACTTAAAATGTCAAAACATAAGCTTAACTGAAAAAAAGCTGAAGTGTAAGCCCAACCCAGAGAATGGAAAAGTACTGGATAAAACGCTGGAAAATATACTGCAGGGAACAATCCCGCTTTGGCAGTGGGATAGACTAAATGACCTAATACAACTTTTCCGTCTCTAATTTATACAATTCTATGATTCAACAAAAACAAACTGTGAAATTAAAAACTGAAGCAAGTCTATAACCTGACTACCACATTTTATAAATGTATATATACACGATTCTATAGGTATTTATAATAGTGACTGTCTTGGCACTAGTACTACAGGAGATATATGCAGACTGTCAGATTTCCTCTCAAAACACTCATCTGGCTGCCAGGCTGAGCAGATGCCAGCAGCCTCAGAGACAGACCTAAGAATAACCTCTAAGACACCCTGGAAAGAAATAATCACTAAAACTGAAAAAGTCAATTATGGTGACTGCTACGAGCTAAAACTCTGTTTTCATTGTGACAATCAAGGCAAAGAAAAAAAAAGAAAAAAAAGAAAAAAAAAAAAAAAAAAGAAGGAGCAGAAGGAAAGTCTGGCCCTCGATATCATCAGCTGTGTTGGAGAATGGATACTCTTAGGCACCTACTGTTCTTTAAAATGTTGTGCTTCTCCTCTGTGGGGACACTTACAAGTAAAGTTCAACAACTGAATTGACAATTAATGAGTAGATCGATCAGAAGATATAGCAATAAATTCCTCTCTGATATAGCATTAAATTCCTCTTGTTACTGGATACATGCATATCATAAAAAAATTAATAAAATATGTAATACATCTGAGGCCCTTCATACCTTTTTTTTCTTATAATTATCTTCTGTTAAAGGAAATCAGTACTCTTAAGTGACTGCAAAGAGAGAAATATATATTTAGGTTCTTTAAGCTTAGTTTAAAACTATTCCAAATGAGAATATATACTAACAAAGACTGTCCTGTTTTCTGAGAAGGAAATACTGACTCTCAAATATGCTTCCCCATGCAGATAATCCTGTGACCACAGAGGCTCCTGCAGTTGTAAATAATTTGAGACCACCTGGACATGTCTAATGTAGACAGCCTGGGGAAATAAGTCATTCAAAAGAAAAACGAAGTCCTCTTATTTGAGTCCCTGGGTAGAGATCTGTAGCTCTAAGGCTAATCAATTAGCTCCCAGAAGAAGAATGGGTGGCTCTGTTCTGGAGTACCAGCTCCAGTGCCTTTCTAAACAGTGGAAGAGCCCTGACATCCTGTTTTAAATAAGGAACAAGCTTCATCACTGAGGAGGACAAGTATATGATTTAAACAAATAGTTTATTAAAAGAGCAATTGTGGAAGAAAAGATTCATCTTTTTTTTAAAGGAGTATTTGTGCCATCTGAGAAAAATAGCTACTGTGAATTGCTTTTCCACAACAGTGAGCTTCCAATTATTAAAGAATTTTTTTTCTTCAAAGGAAAAAAGAACACTAGAAGTGTTGGGAAAAGCAAATGCTGGACAGACCATAATCAAGATGATTGCCACTGGAGTTGAATCAAACAAATTTACTTGGGAAGGTGACACAGCAGTTTCCTGAGAGTAAAATAGAAATAATAGATGCATAAAACTGCAGGCTCCTTCAGCTGCTTTTAAACCCTTTTAAAATTGCCTTATTCATTACTGCCCCATGTTTTCCTTCAGCCCTTATTCTACAGCTAATGTTATAACAGCCATCAAATCCTTGCAGAATCTCACACCTCATGACTTAAGGATATTTTAAACAAACTCTGAGATATTTGGGAAGCAATACTACTGATTTTCAGTGAGGTTTGGGCTCCTGGGACAAGTTTCACAGGAGAATTTTGTTCAGAGGCTCAGAGTTCCTACTGCAGTGTCCCAGCTGGTAGTGACCCTGGAGGCCACAGCACAGGCAGCACAGAAGCATTGGCTGGACAAGACCTGCAGAAACCCCAAGAAGGAGCTTTATGCTACAGATGGAAATGCCGCACCTTGTCCCCTCATTACAATCAGCTTAGTTTGTCTCTCTTCAGCTGCTGCATTTGTTTGGCCACTGTAACTATATTCCGCTGCAGTTGTGTCAAAACTGTAAGTTAGACCCAGCTTTACAAGTTCAAACTTGACCTTCACAGATCTAACATTGCTGCTTGACTCATGCAATTCCTTTGTCCAATTCATGGAACAGTGCATAACAAGAACACCCCCCAGTAAATCAGTAGACACATAGAAGAGAAATGCTTCACCAGGCTGAGCCAGAGGATATTTTGTGAGTTTTGCTCCAACTCACAAACCGAGCAAAGCTCCCAGCTCCACTTGTATTTCACAGCCATGAGCTTTGCAGAGCCGGGAAGCTAAGCCTTCCACAGAAAAATGGAGGGAAAGAAGGGAAAGGTAGAAGCCAGAAAACTCCCTTACAGTGTTATGACTGGGATATTTGTTTCAAAGATCCACATTCATATTCCTCTTTGGGTAATTGAATCTGAGCCCAAGCTTCTCTATGCATATGCTTTTGGGTGTCTGGGGACAATGTTTCTCAATTCCTCAGATCTTTCCCTTTCCACTAATTAAGTAGTCTGCTCTTTAGAGTAGCGAGAGGAAAGCAAGAAATTAAATAAAGGAAAAGGCTGAAGTCAAAAATCACCCCCTAACTTGCCAAACAGAATATTTCCCTGAGAAATAGGACACCTGGAGCTGAAACAAAGTTGGATGAACCCCATTTTCCAGGGCTACATTTTCTGACCAGGCTGTTCTCCTGCAGCTGAGAGATGCTAGAGAATATGCAGGAAATTTGAGTCTGGGCTAAGTGCATCTACCCAGCAGGAAAAACAAGATACATTTAAGGATGAGCTATGTGGACCAAAGTACTACTACTGCAAGTATTTTATATAGGTTTGTACACCAACCAGAAGTAAAACCAGAGGATATTTTGATAATGATGCACAGACAGCTATGATGGTACTTAGTTTTTGAATTTAAAAGAAACAGGCTGGTGATGTGGATCTAGACTTTATTCACAAGGGTTTAATACGGAAAATGAGCCTACAAGTACCCACAGTGTTTTTGCAGAGGGACATGGGTGTTTCTGAAGGTGCCGTCACTGTGCACTGAAGTGTCATGCAGAGGCACCTGAGGGGTGCTACACCTACAAGTGCTACAGCTGAGTAGGTCCAAGGGTCTTTGGCTGTGAGAGCACTGCACTTCGTGGATGCCCCAACTTGGGCCAACATGGCCCAAATTCTGTTCTCTGTTTATGATAGTTAACTACTACTTTTTGAGCCCATATCTATATTCTTGCCCTAAGGAAGCTCTTAATTATGCTTAACAGTCTAGTGCATACACTCCCATTGAAAATATTAATGACAGTCCTTCATTAGTCTTTCATACCCATCTTCCCTATAAATTGGGTCATAGGGGGCAGTACACACAGTCTGAGCAACTAGGGTAGGAAATTTGAAAGAACATATAATTCTCTTGCAAACAAAACAAGTTGTTTCAATCTCTTATTTCAAAGTATGTTTTTATTATTTGTTATTTTAATAGCAAAAAAACATGGTAATAATCAAACACCAACACTGGTGGTTTTTTTCCCTCAGAAAATTGTAAACTTTGAGAGTTTGGGACCACTTAGAACAATGACAGATTTTTGAAAGCTTGAAATATATTATAGAATGGAATGTCAGCTTTCCTCATACTTATAGATATATGCAATTTAGGCCTCTAGCTGCAGTGAACTATCTGGTTTTATGGGGTCTGTCCAGATAGTCTGGATTCTTTGGTCTGAATCTGCAAATGTTTTTTCCCAAGCTCAACTTTCCTACTGTGTGTGGTCCCACAGAAATCAATACTCCTCACAGTAGTTAAATTAAAGATGAGTGTGATTTTTTGAGTGTGGGTGTCTCATGGCCTGAGACTGCATATTCCCATAGAAAAGCAAGTGTTATGTGGGGAGAGAGGAAAGGTTCTCTCTGAACTACCTTACACACCTATTATTCTGCGTAAAAAATGCAAATAAAATTATAGCATTACATTTTCAAGCTGAAACTGTCTGGAGGCTTCCTTATATCATGCCAAGAATCATAAGTCAAAAGCCTTAGAATAGGCAATGAATGTTTCAAATTATTCCCTTATTTTCTCAAGTTGCCTGGGCAAGGATATTTTACATGGCTCTTAATTTATTATCTTTCATAATAAGGAATGTTTTGCAGGAATATAGCATTATGGAATATTGCTGAGCATATTATTAAATATCATCATAGTAAATGGGTTTTCTTTTCAAAATTGTATGGTCTTGCCTTTCTCCGATGTATTTGGATCGCTGGCAGTTTCATTCTTCATACATTTCAAGCTCTATTTATGTCGTTATAAGACCTTGACAAAATGGGCGCTGTGGTGGGTTGGCACTGCTGTTCCTTAGTGGAGGGCAACACATGCTGAGTCAGAGGGACTACGCAGAAATTCCAGAGATCCAGGCAATTATATTCATCTCAAATGAGACAAAAGGTCTGCATTTTAAAGAATTATTAGCATCAAGAATACTGTTCCTTTTTATTAGTGTTTGGGTTTTATATAGCACCAATTTTAAAACTGTCAACCTTTTTATTTTACCACTGAGGGGGAAAAAAATCACACAGAATCACATAAAATCAAGTTTAGTATGAAGCAATGACTGATCCCAAACCTTGCATTGTACAGAGGAAAACTGTGTAGTCAAATAGCAGCTGCCAGCTGTGATTTTGAGCCAGAGCAACAGCTTTTCTCAGCAGTGTGCTGGGAGACATCTCCAGGGTGTGTGGGATGGTTTACAGTGCTCAAGGGAAATGGGCTGTGTCACTTCTCCGAGGAGCAGAGCACAGTGAGAGAGGGCAGAAGCGGAAAGATGGGGACAAAAATAAGTACCTGTGCCCTGACTTGCCTCAATGTAATCCAGAGAATGTAAGTCATCTGCATTGCAGCCATTTTTGGGATTTTTGCCTTCCTCCCACTGCTAGGCTGGAGCAGCAGCTTATGCAAGTGTGTCTTAGGTCTGAAAGGAGAGAGGAGTAGGAGCAGGGGCAGCCATACAAGCCAGTCACTAACAAAAGTGCTTCCAAAAGTCCCCATGAAATATTATCTCTCTCAGGCAGCTGTTCAATACCTCATGATGTGAGTTAGGCACTGCCTTCCTGCCAGCCTACTGGGCTGCACGGCTCATTCACCCCAGCTTACTTCTCTTTATTAGATTGTGAATTCAAAAGCATTACTCTTGTTGCTCCACAGACAGCTTCCCTCCCCAGTGACTCAGTGCTGCTCTCGTAACCCTCACGTACCCCCAGCACCACCCAGGCCATCGTTCATCTTGATATATCAAGCAGTCAAGTGCCTGGGAATGCACTCTGATCCACTACAAGTAAAACAAAGGTTTGTCTTATGCACATATATGTGCTAAACAAAGAGTAGATCACTTCTACAGATGGCAAAGTTAAATTAGTTAAATTTGTCACCATTTTGGTTGGAAATTTCTTTTGTCTGCCTGCATGGAAATCTTCTGTTTGATGACATTGTGTCTTTCAGGAATTTAAACCCAAATGGAAAAAAAAATAAATAGATCCTGGATGTCCCTGCCCACTCAGAGCAAGTCCCTGGTACCCCACCACAGCCCCAGCCTGACCGTAAGCTGGTGCATAAGCACAAAACATGCTGAAAAGTGAGAGCCCAGCAGGATCCAAGAGGAATGAATGTTTGTTAATCTGTCTGTTTGGGTTTTAACAAAATAATGAAAAAGAAACAAATGTTCTGTGTGAGCAAGATGAATGTACAAATAAGTTCCACAAGGAGTAATTCAAAGGAAGTTTGCAATAATTTTCTGCTGTTTGGATTAGTCAGCATAAATAAGAATATATTTATTCACAGTCTTAAATCCAGGCTAGGACTAAGGGCTTATTCCACAAGGCTCAATCTGCCACATAACTGGAGTTTAGAGTAAGGCTTCAACAAATCTCAGAGAATATTTTATTGCTCACCCCTTAGTACTGCAAACCCTCCTGTAAGTAGCATCTTCTTTTACTGACATAAATGCAGATTGTTTTCCTTCAGAGAACTGAAAATAGAATAATTCCTTGGTGAGCCTAGCTGAAACTTTCTGAATTATTAAACAGTCATTTAGCCAGGGCCCGAGACCACCTATGAGTCTAGCAGAAGCTCGCAGGTAACATGGAGGAAGGGCGTAGTACTGAAGATTTGTGAGCTCCTCCAATTTTTATCTGTGTGGTGTAAAAGTTACACTTACTGGTAATGGGAAAAATTAGCATCCTGAAAAACATGGACACCGACAGCTTCTCTTGTCTGGGCTGCATCTGCTCACCAACCTTGCGGGGCCAGAGAGGAGTCCTTATTTCTGCCAGAGCCACAAAGAACATGGAGAGACACATACCAGTCTCACCACACAAGCCGAAGCATCAGCCAAAAGATGGCTGTAATGAATGTCAGGAAGATCAAATTAAGGTCAAGATAGCTTGGTGTCCTGCTTGCTTGCCACTTACTCAGAAATAATTTCCTCTTTATGTGAGTTATTTGCTCAAATGAGGTTTGTAAGAGCCCTTATCTGACTCAGCCTCCAGGCAACGATGTTTGCCTCGCTGGGTCAAATCACGCAGCCACTGAAAGCAGTGGGAGCATTCCTTGGGATTTCAAATGGGGACAAAGCCTGAGTTAACATACACTATAGTACATATTTCCTTAAACTCCCCACAGATGAATAAAAACCTGCCCATTAATAAAAATTAAAAACAACTAAAATTATAACAGTTGCAATAGCTAATTTCTTAATGATTTTTTTTTTTTTTTTGTCCAGAAGAGAAGCCTACCCATACGGCTAACTTCATCTATCCATTTAAGCTAAAAAGTCACTGTATTTCCCCATTAAGGTTGAGGACAAATATTGCACTAGCTTCCAAGAAAAATATGTCAAGAACTTGATCATTTCATATATTAAGCAGATTGATTCATCTTTCCAAAGAGTTTCTGCTCAGTTTTCAAGCCCTTTTAGGCTTGCACTTACCTACCTTCTCCTGACTGAATTTTGAGCCACTTGCAGAAAGACAGAAAGAATTCTGTATTTGCCATGATACATGAGATACATAAGTATACTTTCATTTGTAAATTAATCTCATGCTCTCCAACTTTTCCATCAACTTCAAAGCTTCTTAGATTAATTTGTTCATAAATGTCTTTCCCTTCTTTGCTTTTCTTTCTCCATTCCATTGCTTTTTGGGTCCGCCATTAGCCTTCAGATAGTATCTTATCTAGTTTTGTGAGACTATGGAATAAGCATCATATGAACTTTTGATTTCATGCTCTTCTCTTCCTCCATCTTTGCAATCCATATTTTGCTATTTCGTGTTTTAAAAGTGCCTTGCTTTTACAGTAGTCATGAAAGATGGGATCCTTCCCTGTGAGAGACTGTAATGCTGGACTGCTGACAGCACAGCAGCAGAAAGGAAATGTACAAAGTGTGACCTAAATAAGAATTCTCCTTTTCTGGCAGCGCTTTGCATTTCTGCCAATGCAAGGACAGCAGCGCCAGGACCGTTCACCTGGTCCAACCAAGCTGCTGGGCCTGGTTTGGTGCAGTCCAATGCATATCTAAACAAATTTAGAGATACAGTTCCTCAGTATCTGTTTCTTTACCCAGAGATATTAATAGTGACCACCTATTAGAAACTAAGTCCCTAAAGTATTAATGTAGAATGGATACCATAGAAATTTACCTTTATGTTTGGGTTTGTTGGGGATTTTTTTCACTCAATGATTAGTTATCACTCCAGGAAAGAACCAATTTTTTTAGCATCAGAATTTAATTCTTTATTCACTGTATGTTCCTCAATAAACATGTTCATTTGGAGAGCTAGTTTTATCCAGCTAATACCCAACTGCTGCTGAGTTAATCAAACAGAAGCAGTAAGGAGGCAAAAACAGAGAACAGACCTTCCACTTACACACTTTGCAGCCAGTGATGGGCAGGCACCCAACCTTGCTGGAGATAAACAGCTCAAAAATTAGATTCCTATCCAGAATATGTTTCTGTCCCTCTGTCTGTTAAACAAAACAAAACAAAACAAAACAAACAAAAAAAAAAAGGAAGAAAAAACAACAACAACAAAAACCAAACAAAAAAATTTTAAAAGGACAGAAAAAACTTCAGAAATGAGACTTTAAACCAGCATTTTGAAAATCTATTGAAAAAAAGAAAAGAAAGCAAGCAGAAAACAAATCTATCCATCCCCAACCAGGGATGCAGAGATGCAAGAGACACATTTTCGTAAGATTCTGCTTTGCCTCTCCCCACTTTCCAGTCATTTCTACCCAACCCCCAAGTGATTTTGTTAGAGGTAAAACAAAGGAAAATTAATTTTCCACAGAGATGGAATTTCTTAGGGAAGTGAATACTCACTGACCCAAAACACGTCACAGAAGGACTTTTCTGTCTATGACATTCAGTTTGACCATGAACACACTTCTTTTAAGACCTGAGGCTTCCTGAAGCTCTGCTGAGACTTGCAGGTTACAGTGTTCAAGCAGCCCTATTCAAACTCAAGACAGAGCCTTTGCATTCCTTGGCCATCTTATTGTTCATTTTCCTCAATTTATAGCACTCTTTAGAGGAGAAATTAAAAAGGCAACATTTCATTCAACAATTGCTAGAATCAGGTGCAGCTTAAAGAGTTAACTTCAGATGGTGTTGTTGTCATGATGCTGTTCAAAGTGCCTTCTTCAAAAGAATCCTCCTTGTAACTGTCTTCCAAATAAGCCTGGAATAAGATTTCCAAACACTGAGGTTTCCCTTGAAGCACAGAGCAACTTTTAGTCATGTCTAGGTAAAGCTAATTCACGGTCTAGTGCAAAATCCATCTGGTCTAATTAGGTGACAGAGTTTGACTCTCCCTGTTTCTCACCCTTTTCTATTCAGTCCTGCACAAGTTGGAATAGAAAACTTAATTCTAGATGTTGGAGAGCAGCAAACTGAAGAGCTGTTAAAGAAATCAAGCAGGCCTCTTAAAGAAACTGATTTTCCCTCCATCAGACAAAACCCTGTGCAATGGAGACCCATTAAATGAATACTGGAGGAAGCTGGTCTGTAGTGCATCCAGCACAATGGCTAAAAGAAAACTGTTAAATTTATCTATCCAGCCCAAAATACATTTCATATAATGTGATAGACTGCTTAAACAAGTATCTCTCACTCAAGGGAACTGCTAAAGTATTTTGGTGCAATGTGGATACATATTTAACAGCTTTATACTTCAGATGGAATAAGCCTTCAGAGTTTACCATGCTTATGGCTTCAAAATCAGGACATAAGACTACTGACTACTAATAGGCACTTTATTGATGCCTTTTCCAGTGCGGAAGAAAAACTGTGTAGTGCACAGCTATTGACTTTCACAGCTCCTAACTATTCTTTGTACGTGTTTCTTGTTTTGAGGGGACTTCTGACTTCATTGCATTTCTTATGCGAAGTCAATAAAGCTGTCACCAAAGGGACTTTAGGTACTAAAAAGGTTATTTGAAAAATAAAATAAAGTTCTACTTAAAATATTAATTTTTCCTCTTTTTGCTTTCTGAATGAAACTGTTTAGTATAAAAACATGACCCTAGTGTCAATGGGACCTCTGGAAGATTATTGATTTTAACAAATTTTATAAAAATTTTAAATTACAAGTTCCCTAAACATCAGTTAGTAATCAATATCTCTGTTAATATTCTATCCTCTACAAATTATGTGCATATCTTCTCTGAAGAAAGTTCTTGGAAATTGAGATTCTCTGAACAGGAGCTATTTTAGACTCACAGGAGTGCAAAATTCAGATCCTTTCCTGGAAACCTCCTGCTGCAGTCATTCCTAAAGCAAACTACTCAAATAATATAATGTCAAGTCAGCTGACCTCTACTGTCAAACAGGAATGAAAAAGAAAAGCAGCATCTTAATTAGGAAGACTCCAAATTGTATATAAATTCATAAATCAGTGGCAATCACTCAGAAGCTGATAGGGAACCAGACACTTAATCAGTGAATTAAAGTAACGTGCTTCATTCAGCTGCCACTCTTAAACAATTTCTGTCACATATTTTGCCCCAACGTTGAGGTATAAAGCATATTTCATTATGTAGTTTGGAAATCCCAGGGGTATGGATAACTGTAGCATCCTTAGAAATTGCAGATACCTTTCATATTCACACTAATAATTCTTTCTCCTAATCTTAGCACAATGAAAAGGTTCAGCAGTCTCCAAAATGTCCATCTCTCCCACAAAAATCTCCATATTCTGAAAAAATTACAAACCTGATTTAGAGCAGAATTAAAATTTTCTCATGAAGGAATTTCCTGGAAAAAAGAAATAAGGAACTAATGTGTTTCTGTTTCTTGGTTGATAAAAGTTTTCCACAGCAAATGAAAATGGCAAAGCCTGTGCATGTGGGAAGTCAGAGAACTTTGACAGGTATTTTCCTCTGAAAAAGTATTGATTTTGAAAATAGCAGAATTCTCTTTCAGACAGTCACTTCCACAGAAAGTCTCTGCTCAGCCCATTAGGTACAAGAAGTTATCTAGATTCTTCAAAAAGTTGACATAAATCACACAAAAAGGCGCCATGAAGTATTTTGTCTATATCATTGTAACACAAAATGTGTTACTATCTCATTGTAGTGGCTAGCAGTACCTTCTTGTCTTAGAGGGGAAATGCAATGGAAAAGAGAATTACCAGTAAAACAACTGCAGAAACTACTGATACCATGAGGCCATGTTTCCTAGATGTACTGACACAAAATATAGCAGAAGGGTGATACTTCCAATTTCGACAAAGTCAGGACTTTTTTCCTCACAAAATGCTGACATTTTAGCAAAAATACATATGATTTTGTAGTGTGTTTGCATTTCACTTGAAAAATAAAATGGGTAGGGTGAGTGTTTCCAGACAAGTTCTCTTAAGGAGTGAAAATGGTTGGCAGAAGTTCAGTTCTAAGACCATTGCTTGTCGCTTCGGGACACGCATCCACCACCACAGAAGCAGACATTCTCCAGATCTGGTCTGAGAGAGCAGTAAAAGCTCATCACAGCAAAAACAATCTGACTTTGCTCCAAAAGAGAGAAAACAGAGATTCGCCAAGCTATATACCACCTGGAATGGCTTTGCAGGTCAAACTTCAGATGTATTCTATGAGAGAAGAGTTTATTTTCTTTTTGCTTCCAAGAAGCTCCTTATTAAAACAAGTCTGTTTGTGGGATTTATGGCACCTATACCCATTGACAGAGTCTACACAAAGCTACTTGTGTGTTGTCAGGCTGTTAGATATGCTGCTAGGGGAAGGTACAAGGAAGACATCACCTGTGCAATAGATTTCTTCACCTGATGACAGCATTTCATTTTTCCCTATCTGGAGACAGAATGAATACACCAAGGATCTTAGGAAACAACTCTGTGAGATAAGATATAAGGGAGCTTTTGCCAGCTTAAGCCAATACAAGGTCCAGTGAGATTTTCCAGCTGGAATTTGCTTTTCCTGCCTCTTATATGTGCACTCACAGCCAACGTGTGAATTTGTCATCAGGCTCTAACAAATTGCTGTTTGTTTTGCAGACTGCCTATGTCATCCCCAGCAGGAGCGAGCAGAGTGCAGAGCCAGAGGTCTTGCAGCTGGCGCAGCAGCCCCCACTGACAGACACGAGCCAACTGCTGGGATTCAGTGCGTCCCTGCTCCCCACACAGGCTGATCCTGCGGCACTAACTTGCAGCCAGGTCTCTTCCCACTGTTTTGCCATGTCTGTGCTCTGTAACCCCAGCTTCAGGAGAGATTCCCTTTTTTTCTGGCCACAATTGCTCAGTTCTAGCAGAGAGCCAGGCAGCAGACCCAGAAGTAACTCAAGACTGCCAAAACCCTCTCAGGTAAAATCACCTTGCATGTGACAGAACTGTGTCCTGCCTCCACACACACTTAATCAATGCCAATTATTCATTTCTTTATAAGGCAGTATTAAGAGATTCTGTTACACATGTTGCAAGAACGTTGTCATTCTTTCAATTTCTCCGTCTACAATGGGAGTAATCTCCATAGAGCAGCAAATGATGATAGATGAGTAACCTAAACCAGGAGACTTCTATGTTGATTCAAGAATATCACTGGAAGGGCTTTCCCTAGCTTTCAGAGCATAGTTGTTGGGTGGGTTTTTTTTCAAAAAATACATATATATTTGTCACTTATACATTTCAAGAGCATCACCACAGAGGAACCCTTTTTGCCCTCTCATATTTAACATTCATGTGGCAGCAGTCAGCAGTCCTCTCCTCTCCTCTCCTCTCCTCTCCTCTCCTCTCCTCTCC
>VZTG01021103.1:86373-120918 GCA_013397845.1 Melanocharis versteri | reverse complement strand
TATATTTAAAAATATATATGGAGGTTTTTCTATTGCTAAGTTCACTGGGGGAAAAAAAAACGATTTAAAATTCCACTTTCCGGTGCTCCCTATAAGCTAAAATTAGAGGATGACCCCACAAGCACAGATGTAACAAATGTATCTTTACCAACTCTATAAATGAAAAAATGGAGGAAGAAATAATTTTCTGTTGCAAAATAAAAAGTGACCCATATATTGCCTTTGACATTAACCTTTTACCAAACACAATTATGTGGCAGATTGTTACAGTGACTTCTGTAGTGATCACAAAAGAAAAGAGTTAGATCTGTAAAATGAAATTGGAGTCTCACATACATCCCTGAGAAGAACCCTCTTTCTCCCAAGGTGCCTCTCTGCCTTCTTTCCCCAGCCCTCAGGACAGAGAGGAAGCCTCACCTCAGCTTTGTGTTGCCAGCCGATGAAGCTGCACTGTAGAGATGGGAATTCTGAATCTCAGCACTCTAACTTTCTGCAAAACACACCTGTAGGCAAAGTCAAAAATGCATTTTGAGAAAATTCTTCATGGCAGTCTTTGTCCTGAAAGATTTTCAGGCAGACACAAGAAGAAGTGTAGAAATCTCACCTGAACATCCAAGATTATGTTCAAGAAAGTACAAGATACATAAGCACCTTTCTTCTGGCTGTCCTCAGGCACCTGCGACTCCCTTGAGTTGCTGCTGGAAAGCTGAGCAGCCGCTGGACCCAGCTGGGTAAATGCCCTGTGTAGGAGCAGCCTGCATGGCAGATCAAAGGATGGACAAAACACCATGGATATCCTGCCCACTTCTTGATGAATTTAGACTGTAGCCATCAGTTTTACTCTCCAGAGGAGATCCCATTCTAGAGGAAGGGAGGAGGAAGGCATCAGGCTGCCAGACAAATATCTCATATTTCTCTTGAGAAGAAACTAACTCGTGAAACTCAAAGAGGTGTAACCAAGTTCTGTCACTTGCCTTTAAAGTGGCTGTTTTTCATTCTTAATCTTCAAGTTTTGGGGTTTTTTTATCATTGCACACAGTCAGAACTGGTCTCGGGACATGATCAATTCCAAGTTTTGTGAGATAAGGAGGAGAGAGGCAGAATTTAGGTCACTGGCTACTGTTGGCTGTCTTCCCACTGAAAACCAGAGCGACTTTGCCTAGACAGAGGACAGAAGGTNATAGGCTATTCCTCTCTCCTTTTATTAAATCTCTCTCCTTCTGTTTCACTTTGGTGAGCTGTGGTGGTGTCCCTGATCAGGCTGTAACAGCCAGACCTCAATGCCTCATATGGTCTAAACATCACCAGATTATATCTGACACACCAAGANTGCAAAATAAAAAGTGACCCATATATTGCCTTTGACATTAACCTTTTACCAAACACAATTATGTGGCAGATTGTTACAGTGACTTCTGTAGTGATCACAAAAGAAAAGAGTTAGATCTGTAAAATGAAATTGGAGTCTCACATACATCCCTGAGAAGAACCCTCTTTCTCCCAAGGTGCCTCTCTGCCTTCTTTCCCCAGCCCTCAGGACAGAGAGGAAGCCTCACCTCAGTTTTGTGTTGCCAGCCGATGAAGCTGCACTGTAGAGATGGGAATTCTGAATCTCAGCACTCTAACTTTCTGCAAAACACACCTGTAGGCAAAGTCAAAAATGCATTTTGAGAAAATTCTTCATGGCAGTCTTTGTCCTGAAAGATTTTCAGGCAGACACAAGAAGAAGTGTAGAAATCTCACCTGAACATCCAAGATTATGTTCAAGAAAGTACAAGATACATAAGCACCTTTCTTCTGGCTGTCCTCAGGCACCTGCAACTCCCTTGAGTTGCTGCTGGAAAGCTGAGCAGCCGCTGGACCCAGCTGGGTAAATGCCCTGTGTAGGAGCAGCCTGCATGGCAGATCAAAGGATGGACAAAACACCATGGATATCCTGCCCACTTCTTGATGAATTTAGACTGTAGCCATCAGTTTTACTCTCCAGAGGAGATCCCATTCTAGAGGAAGGGAGGAGGAAGGCATCAGGCTGCCAGACAAATATCTCATATTTCTCTTGAGAAGAAACTAACTCGTGAAACTCAAAGAGGTGTAACCAAGTTCTGTCACTTGCCTTTAAAGTGGCTGTTTTTCATTCTTAATCTTCAAGTTTTGGGGTTTTTTTATCATTGCACACAGTCAGAACTGGTCTCGGGACATGATCAATTCCAAGTTTTGTGAGATAAGGAGGAGAGAGGCAGAATTTAGGTCACTGGCTACTGTTGGCTGTCTTCCCACTGAAAACCAGAGCGACTTTGCCTAGACAGAGGACAGAAGGTGAGAGGGAATAAAAGGTACATCTGAATCTATCCATGTGGGTTAAGAGGTAGGAGTACCCTCAGATGAGAGTTTGCATATTGACCAGCTGCCCTGGCAGCCAGCAGCATGAACCCCTTTGTATGCAGGGAGGAGAGGAGGGCTTCAAATTAACTTCCTTTCTAGCCAGGGCAGCGTTTTACCTTGGTCAGGTGAAAGACTGCAAGGATCTGGATGCTCTTGCTCTACCCATTAGATTTGTTTCCATCTTGCATTTTACAGATGCTCCAAATGAACGAGAAAGATTTCTGCCTTTAGGCTCCTTCCTGAGTTATGCAAAATGAATCACGACTTTATGCAAGAAAACAAAGTTATCTCTTGACAGGAAAAAAGAAGCAGGGAATCTCAGAGATTCAAAAAAATGCAATGTATGGATTTCATTACTTGAAATAAAATAAAATAAAATAAAAATCCAGACAGCACATTGTGTCTTGGGTCATTTAAAATCAGTGCCATTTTTGTTCTCAGCTGTGTATTCTGCCCTGAATTCAGAGCTGTCATGGCTCTTCGTTCTTAAATCTCTGTGAAGCATTGCAAAGATGGAAGCTGTTCTACTTCTCCACCTTCACTGCCTTCAGGTTTATTCACCTTCCCCTTCTATTTCTTCTCTTTGTTTTTTTTGGTTTTTTTTAATCCACTCTTCTTTGCTTTTTTTTTTAATCCACTCCTCTTTGCTCTCTCCTTCCACTGCCCACTCCTCCCCAGTCCCTTTCAGCCCTGTCCACTGGTCTCTGTTCCCCTCAGCTCTCCATATTTACATCAGTTGTCTTTCCCCTTTCCTGTCTAATGCTTCATGCATCTCACCTGTGCTTTCTTGGTCCACAACAGCAGTTTTACCTGCTGCATCTGAGCTTTAGCTAACCCTGAATTACATTTCACTTTGAGAGTGGCACAATGTTATATCTCACAGAAAACAGGACCTCTGCTACACGTACAGGCTTGAACTGTCCAGGCACACTTTTCTTCTAGTGTACTGTACATGGGAAATAAGCTAAAATGGCATAATTTTAATCTGTTTCTTGAATTCAGATGTTCTGAATTCATTCACACTGGCTACTACAGGAACCAGACTGGACCCTAAAAGAAAGTACTGCTGCTTGAGTATTTTGCAGGGAAACTGATTTTCTAAAGAATGGTCATTCATCAGAATCTTTCTGCAGCAACACTGAATATTGAAAATACTGAAAAGGGGGAAATTCTGAGTTCAAAAAGAGAAAAATCTTCATAGATTATTGGTTAAGACAACTGTTCTTTCATTTCCCTCATCCAGACTCAGTTCTTGTCTGACTGCTTAAAATGAGTCATTTGCATCCTCAAACTCACCATATCAGGAGGAGCTTGAACCTATTCAGACAAGATTTGAGTTGTTGGTTTGCTGTCCATAATTGCGTGCTGTGCTTGTTTTGGTTGGGCTAAAGGTAATTTCCTTCATGGTGGCTCGTATGGGGCTATGCCTTACATGTGTTGTGGAGTTTGGAAGGTGTGTTGTGAAGTCTTAAGTGCAGCAAGGACAAAGACTATGTCCAGCAAATAATGTCCTTTCCAATCCTCATAATAAAAATATGCACATAACATTCTGGGCATTAGCTGGGAAAGGCTACGATCATTTTGTTTGCGACTTACATTTGACCAATATTTTCATCCTGCAAATCCTGCTTCTCCTTACTCAGCAATAAAATACACTCAGCATTTTCATGTAGCAAGAATACATTCCGGAAAATTCTTGTGAAATTTTACAAAAAAATTGTCCAAAAAATGCCATATGTTTCCTATACTCAAAAAAAAAAAAAAATATCACAGGGAAATGATGACATTTCCTTTGCCACTGCCCTTGATTCATGCACTATGGTTCAAATTTTGCACTACTAGACATAAATGCTATTGTGCTAACTTCATCTTGAACTAGCAAAGATTTTGGCCAAATATGTAAGAAACTATTATAGTTCTGCTCAAACCTTTTCTGCTGTTAGAGAAAAGACAGGTGCCAGACTCTTTCTGGGGATGCTCAGCGACAGAACATGGAGCAATGTCCATAAACTAAAACACAAGAAGTTTCACCTTAGCTTGAGGAAGTAGTTCTTTACATTGAGGGTGGCAGAGCACTGGAACAGCTGCCTGGGGAGGTCATGGAGTCTGCCTTTGGAGACATTCAAAACCCACCCGGGCACATTCCTGTGTAACCTGCTCAAGGTGACTCTGCCTTGCCAAGTGGGAAGGACTGGATGGTCTTCAGGGGTCCCTTCCAACCCTACTGATTCCATGATTCTGCGAAATATATTTTTCCTGAAAAGGGACATGTATTATGCTATGTAAAAATAGCCTTGCTTGTTATATTCAGTACAGAAGGAGTTAAACCAGGACAAAAATGTGCTCTCTGAACCTGAGAAGTATTTTTGGAGACACTGCATTGGAAAATGGAAAACCTGTTTGGTTTTTGTTTCAACTAAAACCGGTATTGTACTGACTGGCTTAGGTTTTCAATGCATTTTCCAACTTGTTGGACACCTTCCACAAATATAAAAAGACACTACAGACATAAGTGAAGAGAAAGAGAATGTTACTTTTGTGCACAAATTCCTCCCCAGGGGTTTATAAAGAAGGTCTGTACACATTTTTGTGTAAAGATACAGGACAAATTTACTACAACAGAGAAGAGCAGTAAAAGCCAATTTATTATCATTTTTATCATTCCTGACAGTATTTCTAGCAGACAGCCCAGGTCCATGAACTGTGCCTCAGAGTTTCCACACCCGAGAAAATTTGGGAACTGAAATACACTGCTCCTGTCAAAGTGGTCTAAGGAATGGGCCACCTCTTCTAGTACACACTGTGTTCCTGCACACAAAGTCGTAGAAAGAGAGAGGATCTGGTGGAGGAATGCTTTTTCCAGAAGCAAAATTAATTTATTTTCCCGATGAGTTTAACTGAAAAACTAGATAGTTTAGCATGTTATGGTGTTCTGTTGGGTTTGGGGTTTTTAAATTGCAAGTTGCCCTTTTTTTCAGATTGAAGATTCTTTTCCTATCTGTTAACTCTGGATCATTTTTATTCAGTGCCACTGACATAACAGCTCAATGTCTGAGGACAGGGGCTGGGAGATAACAGCAGTTTCACAAAAAACAGAATACTCTGAGCCGAATACTCTTCCAGAAGCAGCAAGCCCAGTGATTCACACTGTTGCCACACGGTATTTCTGCAGTATCTTCTTCATCCTTGAAACAAGCGTGTCACTCACTCTCTAAGAACTGAAGAAATGTATTCTGTACCTGGAATGAAAAAAATTTGGGAAAAAAATTAGCATTTTTCCATTGCAATTATTATTACTCATCTGATTTTCAGGCATTTCTGATCTATTCCTCGTGTGTCTAATGGAAAGCGTGTATAGCTGAGTATAGAAGCTCATATCACTGTGTGGTTATGCAGTGCAGGACTAAGAGAGTTCAATAAAAGATTAAATACATCCCTAAAAAAGTATCTTTCTGAAAAACAGAACTGTTTCTGTAATATATCAGAAGATTGAGTTTCCTTTTCCATTGACTGTTCTTACTGACCAGATTCTGCCCTTTGTTTGGAATATAACATTTGGCTGCTCTCTAATGTTAAGAAACTTTGTTCCATTTTGGCTTCAGTGCTTCATACCTCCACAGTGCCTGGGGAGTGATGTAGTAGGTTTATTCCAATGACTTTCCAAAGCCACAGGCAATGAACAATGTCACCTGGGACTGTGGTCACCTCACACAGTAACCCTAGAGGAGATACAAAGGGATCCAAGAGGTTCAATTCCTACATCTTTGCCAAATTACATAAAAAAAAAAAAAAGCACACTTTCTGTCTTTTATGGTTAAGCCATATTTCAACGTCCTACACTTGGTGCTCAGATTCTAGATTCCATGCACAGCTAAAAGCTGACTTGTCAGGTGAAGGTTTTTTAACTCTGAGTTATAAAACAAGTGGGTCTAGAAGGAAGAGTATGTGTATAACTAAACATAACTACATTTATAACTAAAATCTGACATTTCCAGGGCTTACCCAAAACTCCTAAGGTGTTACTTTCAGTTGGCTCCAACAATTTTTGAATATGTCTACTTATAAAACTTACTAAGGGAAGTTTCATTACTGCATTCTCCAGCTCTCCTGCAAAGAGGAAACGTACTGAAGTGAATTGCTTCTGACTTGAATCTTCACCAATATTGTCTATCTTTTGGTGGCCCGTAAATGGAACCATAATATTGCATCTGTGTTTTCAGGTTCCCTCTGAATTCTGAAATATATTTCTAGAATCTCCTAAATCATCAAGAATTAGGCAAACTCTTCTTTTCAAAACAAACTCTACTAGCATTCACTGAATAACACGGGTAAATGTACTTAGCAACCTGACTGAAACTTCTCTACTTTGCAAACTTAGATAGTTTGCAAGATATAGAAGATAATGTTGTCCAGGAAATTTAAAAAAATATCAGAGATGCCTGGATTTTACAGTATTTTTATTCCAGCTACCAAACCACTAAGATCACAGAGATCTTCTGGATTCATGGCAGTCATCAGCTTCAGAAAGCATCTGACTTTTGTCACAGTGCTGCAAATGTCTTCCCCCGAGTTTGAAAGTGAAGACACAGTGCAGCACCTGTCCGCAGTGTGATACTCAACTGTAAGAAGTTGGACCCCTCCACTCATTTTCCTGCACCTGATAAGCATCCTGCATGAAATTTTAGGGCAATAGAGCACTCCCCATACATGAGGCAACACTTGAAAATTTGGTTGCACCTTTTATTTCTCCTTTAGAAGAAAACCTTTGTTAATAATTACCATGTCAGTGAAGGAGAAAAAATCAAATAAGCAACAATGTCAGAATCAAGTATCAAGAAAGTGAATTATTAAATTGATTATTTTGTTTTGTACTTATCACCATGATTTCATGACAAGGTATGCACTGGATGTGCACATAATTAATACCAGTAATTTCATGAGAGCATTTGTAAGGTCTGAAGAAAAGTTTAAAAACTGGACCAAATTCAGACAAGAGAGAAAATTGCCAGATTAAAAGGATTTTTACAGGCAATTCGTGCATGGAAGGAAAGAAATCCCCCTTATGACTTGATGAAAACATTCAAGGAGAATCCTCATTCTTCTAACTAATTGCTATTTTTGTCAGAAATGTAAGCGATTGTCATGGCACATCATAAATTACTGATAACGTATCACCAGTGAACATTTGTAAGTGAGATAAATGCAGAAAGTATTTATACTGCTTCCAGACCAATTAACACTCTGCCACCCTTCACCACCCAAGTTTGCTGGTATTTGAGTTATTGACAATTTGAAGCTGCTTGTCTTTAAACAATCTTAGCTGCTGTGGGGTATTATTATCCCAGATGCACTGCAGAATTCCAAATCCAAGTCAGTTATGAAATTTTCCCCCAGCTCCCTCTAAAGGGGCCCTTGCTGACTTCTCAAGTGCTCTGGCAGCCAGCGCCCACAGTTGCTCTGTGGAAAGACGTGACTCATGCCCAATTCATTCATTTAAAATTCTCTCCAGCTCAATAACTTCTGGCAGTCATTTCAGCCGTTTCTGGGTGTCAGAAGCACAGGCTGTTTTATCTGGGTGTTCTCTCTGGCTTGTTAAGTGGAGGAGCTGGATCATCATTACATTCCCATCAATCAGGTGCTGTTCACCAAATATTACAGATGAGCCAAGAAAGAACATTGTAAAGCAATACAGTTTTTACTGCTGCAATGGCTGGCCATTCAGTCATTACATAGTAATTTATTGGAATCTAAGGCATTTTAAGGCAAAACTTCAGTGATTTCCTATAGCACAAACAATTTCTGAACTATTCTAACCTAGGGTGACTCAAATCAATCCTTGAACTTGTATTCCAAGAACTCCCCCTTCTCTAGCAGACAACCCACTGACTGACATTGCCTGAGACTGTTTTTTGGAAAGGTAAGTCTGTGTCCTCCACCTACCACACTGCTTCTTACAGCTGCCTTAATGTACACATGGCTTCTCCTGAGAAACACCAGGCAACGAACAGCGCCTTCGTTAGGAGCTGCTAGATCTGATCGGTTCCCACTAAAATAATATTCCTATTCTGTTCACAATACATGTGGAGCTAATTCAAAACCAATCTACAATCCTATCATCTACTGCAGTAAAATGCTATAATTCACCACTGTCTTCTAGATAGAGAAAAATAGTAAGATAGCATTATCCAAATGGCAAGCCTTTAAATTTTCACAGCCTTCCAGGCTGCATGACATGCACAGTGTGTCCTAAAGTGCCTTCTCAGATCCAGAGGCTGGGAATGTTTTGACACTAGTTTGGATTTACTAATAAAAACATTACTAAGGCTGGGGAAAGAAATACATAAACTGTGATTGTATTGTTCTTTCTGTTTTCCAATGCCTCTGCTCATCATCCTACCAAAAAATTTTGATTTCCCAGGAAAATATCAAGCTCACATACTCAAAATGCAAGATATCCTTTTACACTTTTCTGCAACACCTGCATATTTTTGCATTAAAAATAATGCTATTGGATACATCAGAAAGAACACTGAAGAGTTCTGTCCCCTTTTAATACATCTTGCAAAAATTGCAAATGCCCTCTAAGTACTCAGGTTGCTCACAAACCCCTGCATAACTGGCAGAACCCACATCTGACCTGCAGCCATACTTAGCATAGCCTTCTATCCGAACATGATTTTGACAACTTGTCAGACACAGGTTTTTTAGAACTATTTACACAAGGCAATATTTGGAAATAGCTATTTAAAGCAAGTTCAAGTGAGAGCAGAACTTGCAAAAAATTTAGTAAAACTTTTTCAAATTTTCTATTCAGCTCTCTCAGTACTTTTCGGCTTTGATTCGTCATAGCTGCCTTTAGCCACCTAGAAATTTAATGCTTCACCTAGGGTACCTTTTCTCATTTTGGTCAAAAAAAAAAAAAAAATGTTACTCTACCTTAGGCCTGTAATTCAATTTCAGATTTTGTATTCTTCCTGAGACAACAAAACCAGAGGATATTTCCAGTCAATCATAAGGCACCCACAATTCAAAATTCCAATAAAATTAGATGTGAGCTAGAGCTCACCTCTATTTATTGGTAAAGGGAATCAGGCATTTAAAGATAAGTGATTCCTTTAAAACATTCCTTTTTTGTTTACCATAGCATTCGCATTACGTTATCAAAAATTGCATTGTTCAAAGACACAATTTTTTAAAAGATAAAATGCATTCTCTTAAAAGATACTGTTAAAAGATACTCAGGAACGTACTTCCAGATTTTCCTGGCTCTGGGTACAGCTCAGCAACGCCATGTAGTAACACCGCCATCCAAGTCATGCAGCTGTGTGCAATTTTACCCCTTTAAAGCAAAACAAAGCTTCTTACCCAGGCAAGAGTCCCTGGAGATCCACTCACAGCATTTGCATGGCAACAACAGCACTGCACTTCAGGATGTTGTTCAGGTAGGAGCAATGTGCAATCAATAAGCCACACTGAACAGGTTTTTGCATCAAGCACTGGCTTTCCCTTTGGTTGTTTCTTACAGATACATGCCATTGATTGGTCTGGTACCCCTCAGATTACTCTGTGCAGCTTTCCTTGGTATTAGACAGGCGTTAATACTGCCTATAATGAGTGCATTACTAATTAGGAGATTCTAGTATGTGGGCTGATTTCAATTCCTATTGATTTTGATTTGAATTTTCCTCCTATTAGGAGAAAATCAGGTAGGCAGCTTGTGCGTGGGTGTGTTAGGAAAGTCAGGGAAGAAAAATCAGTAGTGATTGTTTATTGTTCTATCTGCACTGTCTCAAGGATGAACTCTAATAGATTGTTTGGAGGAAGGTTAATGAATTTAGACCAGAGTTTACAGCAGCTGCCAGCATAGGGGGAGAGGCTGGGGGGAGCAATCTGCCCGAGGTGAGGAGAGGCTTTAGAGTAGCAGGAAAGCACATGCTGAGAATTCTGCTTTTTTGACAGGTCAAGTAAAGTGCAATTTATGAGATCAATAAACAGACCTGCCATTATTATGGATTAACCAGACTTTCCTTCATCCAGAGGCTTCTGCATTACTGGAGAAAGTGTATATTATTCTGGGACCTTCTGAAATAGGCAGTTTTAGTTGTAATATGCAGGGAAAGGGGTGGAAAAAGTGAGAGAGAATCATCACAAATTCAGTTTTTCTTACTCCCTGTTTCATCAAAACATTCCTATACATAAGTCTTAATACAAAAGTTCACATTTTTTCCAAGACTAAATCCATTAATCACACAGAGCTCCTAATGTGACCAAAAAAATTTGAAGATTTGGTTTCTTTATCCTTAGATAAATTTTCCTTACAAACTCTCCCTTAAGCTCTCTCCCATCTAACACTTACACATGTGTCAGCTTGTTCAGCTCTCCACTAAAATAACGAAACAGGTGAAAGCCTCATGCAACTTCATTTTTTATGGTGCTGTGCCCTCCTGCAGGTCTCCTGTTCTTTCTTTGGAACTGGTTAACATGCCCTGTCAGAGATGAAATCATGTTCCTTGGCAAGTTTAAGATGTGGTAGTACTGAAATAATGGGTCTGGAGCAATAGCAGAGTTAGGCAGCCAAATGATGAACACATAGTAAATTCCATGATTATTTTTGAGAGCATGAAGCAAAAGTTCGCAGGAGGAGAGAGGTTATCTTCACTGAGAAGGAGCATACAGGGACACTGAAACCACTTACCCTGAAGTTATGGACTTGCAAGAGTAGTTTATCTTTAGCTCTGCATTTGTGAAACACTAAGAATTACACAGCTTCAGCCCTCATTGAGGTTTCTTAAAGCTAATATCTAATATCAATAATAAAGAATTTTATTCCATCATTTTTAAAACCTGTTGCCATATTAAAAAATAATGCTGCCTTGCTTGAAGCCAAGCAAAATAATTTAAATGTGGAGAATAGGTATTGTCAGCACAAAAAGAATTAAAAAAAATGACAGCACTTGCATCAGACCAGAAAGCAAACTATTATTTCTTATAAGTTTGTTGCTAGGTATGGCAAGACATGAACCTCATGATGGTGTTTCATGTGAAATGTGACAATGGGATATATTTTCTTGTGAAGATTTTGGTTGAAGTAACAAAGCATTAAAAAAAAAAAAACAAACTGAAACCTTTAAATCATATTTTTTATAAACATATATGTAATTATACACATATTTAATTTCATGCTCCAAGATTCTTGTTAATGTGTATTTATGAATAAAGTTCTACTGCCTGAAAAGTAAAAGAATGAGAGAAAAACTAAGTAAATGTCAGTAAATATTTTTATAGCTATTTGAAGTAGCTATTTTGTGCTGCTGAAATGCTAATTATTTGTTTTGGGAAAATGAAAAGTAGTAATTTATTTAATGAAATACATTTCAGTTTCAAAAAAAGTCAGGATCACACAAACCATCTGGCTTGTCTTATTCAGGTATACTATTCACACTTTTATCCAAATTTATCCGAGATATCAGATGCCACCATAATCTGAGTATAATGACAAGTATGTGAATATTCTTGTGCATTTGCATACTTTCACAAATGTTAATACAACTGTTGGGGCCATCTTGTCACCTCTGTGATCCTTTATTTTTGGCCCTTCTCAATGAGGAATTAGACAGACCAAACACCAAGAAAATAAAATGTGTAAGTTGAAAGACTCCCATGTTTTTCAGGTGTAGTATTTTTTTGCTATTTTTACAATGGTGGCACATAGGCTACTACAGGCATCACAAGATGCAGGCAGGAGTCGTCCAAGCTTGCAGCCAGGTGTTGTGCATTTATCTGTCTTACACTCCTAGCCCCAAGGCTCCGACCTTCAAACACTCATATTCCATGCCTGCAATTTTGGGTTGCTACTTGCCTTGTCTAGTGCAATATTCATGTCTCCTATTTTCCCCACAGAAAGCTTCTACTCCACAAGACACTGAAGACTTTTCACACCTCAGTGCCCTACATTGTTCTTTAGCTCCCCATCACAACCCCAGTTTTTTCCTCTAAGGACTCATTCCCATCCACAAAATCCTGGTTTTCATCATCTAGATAGGATAAATTTTGGACAAGACTGAACATAAAGAATAGAGGAGACCCAGAAGAAGGATTTCTGTCCCCACCTCAGGTGCCATTCATCATAGTTTGGACAGCTCTTCAGTGTTGGAGATGTGATGGGTGATTTGAGACATCTTTAATCTTATCTCAGTGTCCTGTTGGTACAGTGACATAAATTTGAGTGTAAACTGCCCACTAGACACCATTCCCAGGGGCTACCACACCCTTATTGCAGTGATATGAAAGCAGTTTCCTGCACTGTCTGTGGTATGACACGCTTTGCAAAATCTGGTTTGCAGGTGCAGTGGTGGCATTCGGTCACTTCATCTTCCTGCAGCCCAAGTTGTGATTTGTGTTACACAACTTGGCATATACCATAATGCATTCAGAACAAAAGTGTACTTATATAGATATTTAAACTACCTTTTTTTTTCAGCACACAACCAATTGTGTAATGCTGAGCTCAGCAGGGCAATAAAAGCCACCTGAGAACTATCCCAAGAATTTTTCTGTCCGGAGTCCCAGACCACTATACCTGCTACAAGTACCCCAGTGAGCTAATCATTGTAAGCCAGATCCTCCATCATGCACGGTTTGTAAGCTTTCTGTAACACAGGAAAAAAAAATATATTTTAAAAAAGTGAGATGTGTTCCATTCCATAAAATACTTTCTTAAGAAAAAAATTATTAGGAACCGTCCAATAAGAAAAAGCATATCCCTGCAAGCAGCACTAGTCTCGTAAGTGATAAGAACTTATGTATTTTGCAGTTTTAAAATCTTGAATGTATTGTAAATGTACTTCCTATAAATTCTACATCCCATGTCTCTCAAAGATAAGTTCCAGTGTAGCTGCAACAAGGTGCACTGCCATCTTATAAGGTGAAAAGAATGTGAGAAAAGGAGCTGTAGTCTTTTTTTAAAAAATCACACAGGCTAAATAATACCTTATATCTTACTAGGATTTTTGTGGGTTATTTTCCCTGCATTTTCTAATAAGTTATTTTTAAATTTGAGTCACTTGCAAATCACATTGTTTCACACGTGGAAACACAATCTCTATTATTGAGTGTTTCCTCAAGTGGTAAATAGTGCTGCTTTTAGTTACCCATGAATGTGTGTTACAGTTTCTTTCTGAGGCCAAGGGCTGCTGACCTGTTTGTTCTTCACAGTGTAAAGCCAAAATTCTTCAGTGAATGATCTTATAACACAATTTGAAGGGCTGATGAATGTGAGGAGACAGCCAGTGGTATGAGAAGAATTGGACAATCTTTCATCTAAATATGCAGCACGGCCCAATAGATCCTTGTATCGCCTATTTAGGCTGTTACTTCAAACCACCTTTTAAAGTCATTTCACTGTGTTTGCTTTCAACAGCTTGTGACTCTTGGAAGGGTGAAAGAGTGAGAGGCGGAACCTACGGAATCTCGAGGCCTGCAGGAATCCTGTCAGAACCAAAATTTGCTGGAGGAAGGTAGTCTCGCAGCACTTAGGTGGTGATGAACAGGAAAGAGCCAGTCCCCACCAGCTGCTTCGGTACTAGAACAGCCAGCACGAGAAGGGTCTGGTTTCTGTGCAATTGGATACCAAAAAAGATCTGATGGTTAGAACACTACAGACTCGTTCCTCTCATTCCCACTACTGCTTTATTCAACATTCTCAAAATTAAATGTTTCATCTTCGGCATTTGAAATGGTTTTCCATTTCAGAATTAAACTGCATTTTAAAAGGGGTTAAATAAGCATGGGGGAATAATGTCATGGTTTCTTTTAGCCCAAAATACTTTTTTCTGGTTTAATGGATTTTCATTTTATTGAGAAGAATTGCAATGATTTGTTATCCAAACAAAATAACTTAGTAACTAATGAACATAAATGAATGTGGAACTGGAATTAATTAATTGCAAGTAAGCAAAGATCTTCTTAAGTTAAAGAATAAAGTGAAAATAAATAATTCCCAATGTTTGTTACAAAAATCCATACTTAAAACTACAGCTGCAGATGAAATTTCATAGATTTAGGTAGCTAAGGAAGGATTGCCTTTATTGATCTGCTTTTATGCACTCTTAGAAGCTAGTATAAATACAGTTTCCCATCTCAGGGAGCTGGTTTCCAATGATTATTGCACTCTACAACTTTGGATATTATACAGTATATTGGAGATTATATATGTATATATATATTAGCCTGCTTCCACTATATATATCCTAACATGCATAGTCTTAAGATGTATGAGATTGAAAAAAAAAAAAAAGGTGGAGTTCCTTACCAGCTGAGAAGAGTGTTCTGTCAGGCTTCACCTTTTTTAGGCACCTGAAAGTTCACTATTTGATCTGAAGCTACTGACTAGGACCCCTCAATACCAACATAAGCTCCTTTGGAGTGAGATTCACACATTTGAAATAATGGACACAAAGCAGGTCATCTGAGTTACCTTCCATTCATTATAGAGGAGCCTAAATAATATACTCTGGACTTTTGGAAAGCAAAATTATGATGAAATTAATTGTGTCTCTTATCGTGCAATGCTTGTTTCCAGCAACAGGAAAAAAAGCATAAAATATAAGAAATAAAATCCCTTCATTTTCTGCAGATGTTTAGAGTTCTTGGGCTAAAAACTGTTGTCAGAAATTACAGAAGTATTCATCCTTTTTATGTACACGGTCATTGTCAATGACCAAGTATCTAGGCTATTCCCTTTATTATAATACTTGATTCTTATCTGTAAAGTTTTTTTCCTATAGCTCTAAGGATTCAAAAAATATCTCTATCTTGTCAAAAACATAGAACGGTTTTTCTGTTCTTACAAATTTTCAGTGACCACATTTTGTGCTGCATCTTCTTATGGCAAACAAATACACAAAAAAATACACAGTCTTCTAGTAATCCACCTTAAAACATAAACCTTTCCATGGTGCCTCCTTTGAGAGGCTGTGTTCACAGTCTTACTTAGATCAGCCATTCTGTTCAAGTTCCACATTACCTCCCTGTCTTTCTCGACTTAAAAAACCTGCTCTGCTTATTGAATTATTAAGACTTCCATCCAGATCTGTCCTCTATACTTACAACATTATTGTATAATTGGAAAATGATTTAGCAACAGGCTGTGAGTAGAAAAATCAATAGACCTTGATAATGAGATCTGTCCTACATGCTCCTAATCAATTATTTAAAAAAAAGAAGGTGTATTACAGGAGGTGCTTCACATGTAACTAATCTTGCAAGCCGATCTTCTGTATTCCTATTTTACTAATAAGGCCTTGTGAGGAAGGGTGAACTCTGTTTAAATTATCATTCATCTTCATTTCATATCCTGCCAAGTCCCTAAGCAAGGCCAGAAGGGCACGAAGCTTTTGTGAAATAATAAACTATTCTTTACTCAGAACGTTGATGATATTATCTCCACTGATAGAGCATCTGTTTTCTACCTCATTAATCACAAACATTAAAATGCTATAAACCCTGTTCTTGAATCTTAAAGAAACAATATTTAGCTTATTTGAGCCTTATCTTTTTGACAAGCTCTGCTCTGCCTACTGTAATGGCAGAATTGTTTTTCCTTCATGTCCTAATAATTCAGTATATCCATGTATAATTCAGTAATCTATACAAAGTAATTTTTTTGTTCTTCTTTTGATCAGATTATTTCACTTTTGGAGAAAAAAAACTCCACTGAAATGCAGATTAGACAGCTTTTCTGTGATAGTAATTTTCTTTTTATTTTCACTTTGTTAAGTCTTTTAATACCTAAGCAGAACACCTGGGGTACCAATATGCCATTTAGACCTTGACCTGTGCTGGGTGCTGCTCTGCCTCACAAGACCAAGAGTAGAAAGAAATTCTGAAAGCTCAACCTGAAAGTCATGTTTGACTCCCCTTTATTCTGGTGTCACCCGTAACAAAGTCAAAGTTTTATTATTAATTTCTACAATGCACGAGATAATTCATCTTACTCTCTCAAAATAATAGACAGGAATTTACAAGAATGTAGTCAGGAATGCAGGTGATTACCATCATAAATACAAAGAGAAGAGATTTTTTTAACAATTCAGCATTTTTTTCTCTCAATTTCTCTGTATTAAAGCATTTTTAGTCGTATTTCATCTGCACAAGACTTCAGATATAATAAGTCAGACCTGAGAAAGAAGTAACAGAGAGCATGGCAGGTTTCTGAATAGGTGGTAGTGTTTATTCAGATGCATAATATGATTTACAGAGTTCTTAATAAGCTGAATTTGAAGCTGTTAGTCTTCATCAGCACAATGGCACATAAAGCTTCCTTAGCAGGTCACTGGTAGGGATTTTTAAATGCCTTTAACTGTCTATTAATCTAAGCTATAATCCAATGTCTAAAAGTATTTGGTTATTTAGCTGGAAGCTATAACTGCTGTAAGAATCAGGTTGTCAGTGATCACCTCATACTTCCATGAGGCTTGTGTCTTTTATAAGCAAAGGCAAATGATGAAACAATGCCTTTTTTTGTCTTTTCTTAAACCATGTTTCTTCACATTTGTTCTGAGGTAAATGATTTGGATACAAAGGCACACCAACAAAGGCGTAAAAGGTACAGAATTGTTTGCAATTAATGGCAGTCACAGGAAATGTCATAAAAGAGGGTGCAAAGTCAGCCTTGAAAACCAGAGAGTCTAAGATCGTAGCTATTCAAACAATTGCAAAATCACATTATTAATGATGCATGTTTCTGGGTGGTTTAATAGCAATTGCATTGTATTTTTGTTCTGGATTCTCAGTTATCCATGACTTGCATTTGGATGAGCCTTTTAAAATTTCTCCACAAGAGGAGGGCTAGAAACTAGCTTTGGTAACAATATCTGCAATTCAGCATCTGCTGAACAGAGGTTTATAAAACCCACCAAGTACTGAGGAAACCAACAAAACAAACCCCAAATGAGCTGGCGATCCCACCTAAAAAAAATCCTGTTCTCCTAGTGACAGAAGTTGATACCTCAACAAAAAGAAACATTTGGTCCAGGACTATCATTTTTACAGTCATTCTCACATACTTGAACTTTTACAGCTAACTCTTATTTCATTTTAATCAAGTCTGTTCTTGTTGTTTTGATTCAAATCAACAGCTGACCTCATTATCTTTATGATCGTCAGTGCACGTATCACAGCTTGTCAAGTTCACAGCAGTGCTCATGTCAATAGCTACAGCTGATTAAAAACTTAGGGGTCATCTTCCTTGTGCTCTTATGTTTCATTTTGATTAAGTAATTAGGAATTTTATATAGTCAGTGATTGAACTAGCCAGTGCTAAGTTCCTAAAGCAATTTAAGAGGTCCAGAAGAGGCTAAGTAATTTTTTTGATACATACAATTCTGTTTCTGAAAATCAATCCAACCTTAGGAGTTGGCCACCCTTATGAGGGACAATTCAGGCACAGTTAAATATGTATTTATTTAACCATCTAAGGTATTAGACACAAGCACAATAATATATATGGCAAACTGCATCAAATATGAATTCAAAATAAACCTCATACAGCCCAGTGATAAGCAAGAATCATTTCTGTAGCACAGACATAAGCAGGGCCCAATGTGCCATCAATGGTAAAGGGAATTCTGTTCCAGATCAGACTCTCTTGTGCCCAGTGCTGAGCTTTATAGGAATCAGTGCTGAGATCAACTGCTACAGTACAGTGTGGAGCTGCTGAGTCTGTGCACGGGCAGCCCTAGGAGGCTTTCCTTCAGGACTGGAAGCATTCCCAACACGTCTCAGCAGGGAGCACACAGGTGCCAGAGCGATGCACACGGTGAAGATTCTAAACTCAGGTGAGCTACCACAAGAGCTAAGACACACAGTTGGATCATAATGTGCAGCCAAATGAACTATCTCAAAATGAAGGGAAAAGGCTCCTTTTCCTGCCTGTGTGGAAAGCAGACAGTAAGGTATTGTTTTACCTCAAGTCAATTCACTCATAGTGTTGGACCACACAAGTTCCTTGATCATGTCATAAATTATCAAAACTGAGCAAACAATTGACTTCAACCTCAGAATCTTTAAGAAAAGCACCAGATGTCTTATCTTTGGTCTTTCTTTCTGTTTATGTCTCTATTGTTAGAGTCTGGCATTTTAACCTCACAGTGACATCTCCACTTTGAGGAGGCCCACAGTAACACACCTGCCCACAAGCTGGGAAATCCTGCTCTGGTTGATGATTACCACTCTATTTTTGCTCTCTCATCCCATCTGAGTTACACCCAAAGAGAATTAGCACATGCACAACTGCAGGAATCTTGAATACATTTTGATTTACTACACACATGCTAATCTGGCTAAGGAGCCCACAGCTGAGATAACACTTTTAAAATTGCTGAGTGCTCTAACCTTGGCCTGTGATACAGAGATGATGGAAATAACGTCTGCTGATAAGTTAAACTACTGGGGACAAGAATAGGTTGCTACATCGAGAAATCAGTTTTCAATTAATTATAAAGCCGACAGAAAGATTAATGGAGTTGATGTAAATATTTGACCAAGGCCATTTAGAAAGCCCCAAGGTATCTCTCAAACCCATAGGTGAATATCACAAAATCAAATCTGCACAGTGCAACTGATTTGGTTTTGGAACTATTCCCAACCCTGACCTGCATAAAAAATAGGTGTAGTTACTAGCACATGTTTACACAGTGTTTTATAGTTTAGGATTGCAAAGTAATAATGAGTTAGCCTTTCCAACAGCCCAGAAGAGTGAGCAGTGTTTAGGCATGTAAGTAATGAGACATTGAGAGGGTCACCCCAAACCCTCTGCAAGGTATAGGAGAAAGAACTTTTTTAAAAGTCTCGTTTATGATACTCATGCATGGAACTTTAATATTAATTGATCCTTTTCCTCAACTAAATGCAAATATACACTCCTTTCTACTCCTTTAGTTTTTTGTTAGTCAGCACTTGAAAACATTTCAAAAATCCCTGTTTTTGGCAGTAGACTGGAGGAACATCAAGGCAGAACTATGTGTGTCTAAACCTTCTCTAGAGCTCTAGGGCCAGGTTATGTGGAGCAAACCTCCCCCATCCCTCACGGCTTTGATGAAGTTGTGGTTTGCAGACAGACATGCTGCCAGCAGCTCACACTGGAGGACCTAAACACTCTTCAGACCCACTGGAGTGCTCAAGCTGATCTGCACGTTCTCCCACACTGCCTGAGGAGCAGGTACAGCTCTGTGCAAACCTGACCATGGGGGTTTTAGCTCAGTGCTGCCATGTGTTCCTGAGCTGCCTGAGCAGCTGTGTGGTACCTCTGCTCTGGATGGCCACATGAGATGGTGATGACCACAGCAAGAGTGCTTCCCAGATCATCCTTCAAATCATCATGCACAGAGTTTTCTCCTATAACTAATGCTGCCTACACCTGAAACCTTCTGCCTTTTGTTAAACCAAAGCTCCATTAATAAACTAAGGCCCAGAACCAGAAACTTTGGGCTCATAATGTCTAGTATATTCTTCATTAAGTATTGCTGAAACTATAAATGTAGGCTCGTGAAAAGAGAAATTCCTGCCGCACAACATATTTCAAGATTTCTGCAAAGCTATCATAATCTCACAGAATATTTCACATTGCAACAAATATTTCTGGCTTATAGGAGTTTCTGGAACAAGAAAGAACATGTAGGTCTTGTGAAAGCCTCTCTGAGTTTAGTTCAACTTACAAACAAATGTGTCCTCTAACTGAAATCTCTGTCCCATAGCTGGACAAACAGTGCTTGAACTCCAAACATTGCAACAGCTGAAATCCCACAGTATTCTTGTCACCACCAGCCCCACAAACCAAAACCAAAGCAAAAACTAGTCTGCTCCTGGCTGAACTGGTTGGAGTTATGCTAAGTTATTCTCAATACAGAACTGACAATCAGTAGTTCCCAAATGCTGATAATAATAGTAATAAAAAGAGTGACAGTAATTATAATAATAATAATAATAATGATAAAGCTACATACTTCAAGCTGCATTTAAAATCACTTAAACAGAATAAAACTGATAAAACCAGATTCAGCATGTCACAGTCTGATGCATCCGCCCAGGAAATTCAGAAACACTTAGCTCACCACAAAGCAAAGAGAAAACAATGAAAACACTTGCAACAGTTTCTTGTTAATGAGATATTTATGGGCCAATGTTTAAAGTGGAAAAAAAAGAAGAAGCCAGAAGTGCTGATTAGTGTTCTTTAGAAGTTAAAATGTTGGGTTTCAATGTTTCCAAATTAATTACAACATTGAAAATTGTAGTGAAAAGTATAATCCAATAATGGTCACAGAAATAGGACATTAAAAGAAACCCTCCAAGCTGAAGGAAAGCCGCAGCCAGTGTCAATCAGCAAAGTCACACTGATGTCAATGGAATTATACCAAATTGCATCCACTGAATTTTTGATAAAAAGAGCAATGAGGAGAAAGATGCAAAGGTATAAAGAGAGATGCCTGAAAGCGAAAGGAAGACATTTAAAAATAATTAATGGGATGCATAAAACCTGAATGTCTGAATCCCACCTCAAGCCCATGCAGAGACTTGAGGACAGCTCAGCTGCCTGTATGTAGAAGCCTGCCTTGTGGTGAGATTAACCAACCCCAAAGCTCCAGGTGTGCTTCAGATTAAAATCCCATTGTCTGTTGCATGAGTTTATAAATCCATTTTACAGGTGAACATACACACAAGTGCCTAAATTTAGGCAACTGAGTCTGCAAGGTCATTCCTTCCTGAGCATCACAGGTAGTGGAGAAAAACAGGCACTGCTCCACAGCAGGTATCTGACCTCCATTACTCCATAAAGCAGCATTAAAGTGAGCCAATTTTCCAACAGCAGTTAAAAAAAATCAGCATTTTCTTTGAATTCTGAATGGAGCCAAATTTGTAATTCTCAAGTCCTTTCCCAGAATGAAGCAACAATCTCAAAAGTTCAGAGCATTCATTTTCAATATGCACTAATTAAAGTAATACACTAAAATGTTTCATACCTTCTTTGATTCGTTCTCTTTTGTCTTCAATATCCCTTTCATAAGGGGACATATACCTCCAGAAACATTAGAAATCATTTTCATCCCTGTGCACACATGCCTTTCAAACTTCCCCAGTATTTTTAGGAAAGAAAGAACATATTTTGGTAGAGTGAGGGGGAAGTCACTGAGGAAGACTGAAGTGCAGTAACACTACGGCTCACAAGAATGTGTTTCCATTTAGATGTGACTAAATATCTTGTTTGCCTGTTCTTTTTTGCCTGAAATATTAGATTCTTTACTGCATCTGAATGTTTTGGATCACAGTTAGCATTAAAAAAAAAAGGGTATTTACACACAGCTAGCTTTTCTTATGTGCCTTTCTCTGAATTCTGTTCACTTGCCTCGTTCCCCTTTCTCATTTTTCCACAAACCGTATCCCACCTAGTGAAGCCTGATTTTTTTCAAACACTGCTTGAAGAAATATGTTTCACAGAGAAGGTACAGGAGCCAAGTGTAGGTGTCTTTCCCTTTTGTGCAAAAATGGCATAAAGACAAAACTCACATGTTTTCCAGTGCCTGTTCACCTCACACAGTTCTAGTGCAATGCTGTGAAGTTCCCCATTCCCTTGAGTTTACGCCACCTCTTGAACGACACAAAGCTGTAACTAATTTTTCAGCACTGCAGATGACTGGTGCCTGAGTGTTGCTTTAATTTCTCTCTCTCGATCACCGGCGCAGAAGCTCACCCTGCCCCTCATGGTTGTGGCACTGGGTTCTGGCTTTATGACATTAATCCTACTGGATCCTTTTGCCTGATTTCCTCCATACCAACGCTCCTTCATGCACAGGTCCTTACCCCTCCCAGAGGATGGGGGAAAGGGCTTGTTTGGGTGCTCTGGTGGCTGCCCCAGAGGCTCCCGAAGCTGCTGGGTCACCAGTGTGGCAGGGCTTCTCCATCACACCTCCCTCCTGCCCTGCGTCCACCCACTGCACTGTCTGCGTAGCCCAAAGGTGCTGCAGAGCCACACTCAAGTGTGATGAGGGAGATTTCTGCAGTAAGGTCACCCCAACGGAGCCTGGGGTAGATTGCTTTCTACTCTTTTTCCACAGACAAACTGAGCTCTGTTGAAGACTCATGTAAAGATAAACATGCTGGAAAAAGAAGTCCCACCAAACAATTTGTGAATGATAGCAATTTTATTTACTATTTTTGGTCCAATGGTCTGTGTCATCGCTCTTAAAGCTTCTTCTTTCGCTATTAATTTTATTGTCTTCTTACTAATCATAAGTTAAAGGAACTTTAACCATATTTTCAGTCACATTGTTTTCCTTTCAGAGACCAGCCTTAAAGAAACTATTTCACCTTGGTCTCAGGAGAATGTGCAGATTCATTCATTTAATATCATATAGCAACAGCACCTTTTCTGTAATTTTTGTAATTTCTTCTTTTCTCATTAGCATCTTCTATGTTCCTGCATATTTCCAATGGTATTCATGCTCTCTTCTACTGCATAAATCCTTCCTTAAAATCCCTTACTATATACTTTTTTATAAAAAAAATATAGTAGAGCCCACTGGATATTTCATTTTCCTGTGAGAATCAGGTTTTTTTGGTAAACTGATGTTGGATAAGGGCAAGAGAAATCATTAAGTGCTTAAACTTACTCCCAAAGAACACATTATGGAATTCACTGTGGCGCTTATACTAGAGAACTTTTTTTACTACATAATAGATCTCATTATCCCCCCAGAAATTCAATGTTCTTTATTACAGTAGGAAGAACAAGGTACACAGAAATTAACAGGAACAATCAAAGAACCAAAAAAAAACAAATATAGAGAAAAAGTACTTCTTCATCTAAAACTGAGATGAGAACCTTACCTTGTCAAAGGACTGTACTATTTGAGAAGCGCAAGTCTCAGAGGGAGCAGAGCAGTTAATGATAGAGGTAACTCAAAACATATGATTAATTGCAAAATGTTTATAAATATTATTAGATTTGAAGCCTAGAAAAACTGTTGTGATTATCTAATCTGACACTTGCATATCAGGGGAGCAGATCTTGTAATTTCTGCCATGACTCTACAGTGTCTGAATAAAAGCATTTATTAAAAAGATACATTTTCATAACTTAAAAGTAAACCTAGTGATAGATAATCTGTCAAAATTTACACAGTATTAGCCCTTTGTTTACTTAATCTCACTGTCAATATTTGCAGTTCATTCCTCATTTATACATCAGTCTTTTAGCTTTAGGGAAGTTTTTTATATTTAGCTTTCTTTGCATCACTGTGATCGGATCATACCATTTTTATGATTGAATTTCACCTCCCTCATGAAAATGCTGCTTGATGCAATAAAATAATTTCTACCACTTCTTTTGCACATGTAGGTCTCATAGACATTATGAGATGGAGGATCATCATCGTAGTTTTTCGAATTCCATCATTCCTGTAATCTCCTTTATAAAGCATAGATACCCTAAAGGAACTCAGAGTTATAGCAAGGACGTTACTTATTGTATTTCCAGAATGCCATTCCCTGTTCCTGCACAGCTTTCTCTAGTTTTATCCAGAGATTTTTATTTTTATGGTAGCTTCATGGTAAAATCATATTCAGCCAGGTCTTCAGACAAGTCTTGAAGACATTTCTTACCTTCCAGAGCATTGCCTGACACACTGTAAACCTGACCTGTGGTTTTCCTTTCCAGGTGTGTGATGTTTTATTTGGCAGTATCAAAAGCAATATTTTCATTGTTTTTAGCCAAAAAATTCACACTGATCTGCATTATTTATTTATGCTACTAATAACTTCTCTAATAGTCTTTGTGACATATGTCTTACCAGCATTTATTTTATACTTTCTTTTATATTACTGACTGAAGTATTAAATAATATTTAGCTTAGAAATGCATCACAGGATGATGAATTTCCATACATAACACTTGGAGATCTATCAGTAAACCAGTTTTTTATTTAATTTAGAACACTATATTATGGTAATCATTCTTTTCTGCTTGACAGTTTCCATACTTCTGTGTATTGTCTACATCATTTCTTCCTTCTTTTGTGGCTGGACAAACCTATAAATAACTTCTGTTTGAAAGCTATGAGTCTAAAAATAGAGTGGAATGAGGCTGAATACTCTAGGACAAAATGCACGTTGTTATTTTGCTAAACAGGTGGGGAGGGGGAACTTATATATAACATGTATTTGAATGTTTTCTCAAAATTTCCTTGTTTAAAAGAAAAAGCTCAAAGGACTCGTGAAATATCCAGATGTCCAATCTACTTAACATAAGATTGCAGTTTGTGTCTAGTAACTACTACTTTGACAGTGTTTTCATAGTTATTTTACAGAACGTAATGAAGGTTATGAAGGAGGGGAGATCTAGCCTAATTCGTAGGTAGATTTCTCTCTTGAGCCAGCATATCTAGACTAAAAGAGTTTTCCAGGCTCCCTGTGCAAGGAGAGATGTGCACCTTCAAACCATTTTAGATAACCTAATTCAGACAACAACTTTAGAAAGGGATTGTGTTCTGAAGGCAACTATGCCTCTCTGTAAAAGCCTAAATTATTAGTTCATATTAAACAATTAATTGTTTGTAAAAGTTGAGATGAATACAGATGTGGGCACTTAAAATGTGACAGATGAGAACTCCTGCTAGAGTCTTACAAGGGACATCTCCTCCTTCCCTGCTACAAAGATTCATACGTGCTCACAATCTTCAACAAGAGCTTCACTAAACATATGCACGTGAGATACCTGCATTAGAAATATTATTTTTTTATCAAGTATTGCTGCAATTTCAAATTCAACCTGTCCTCTTTTCATTGAAATCTTACATTAAAATATTTCATTAAAATCTTAGTCGTATCGTTTTTACAATCGCTTATTTTCCAGATTAGCTTTACACCAGTTTTGCCAAAGAGCAGTGACTTCTCTTTCCTTGCCAATCGATACCATCATGTTTGACTGATTTCTGAAGGATTTTTTAAATTCCTCAGTGCCGCAAGATTTGCAAGTAAGTAAAAGAAATTCAATCTCCTCATTCTGACTCCTTTGGTACTCAAGGGTGCCAGTCCTGCTGATTTCAGAAAAATATTTTGTTTCCACTGTTTAAGTTTATCGTCCTCCTTATCTGCTAGCTCAATAGAAAGTATTTCCTTTATACTTTATCATAGGAATACATCATCCTGCTTTTCTTCAGGAACAGATAAAAAAATATTTGTTGTACACTTCCTTTTCTATGTTGTGATTACTACCCTTGTCTCATGTCATACTGATACAGTTGTTGAACTGTTGTTGTTCCTGACACACTTAAGAAACTCATTTCTGAAATTCCCTGATTGGTTTTCTGCTTTTCCAGCAATGGTTATTAACATTTATTAATATCAGCTGAAACATCTTTTCATAACTTGTCCTTCAAAGTAGGATATTATGATTTGTGCGATCCAAGTATCTTAAGGCACTTTTCCTTTCCTTTTGGCCATGGGTGCAACATATCAGCGCACTGCCTTTCTATTCACAGCACTGAATCAGAAGTTTGTAAAGCTCCTACTGTTTGTTTCTCTTAAGGCAGATTTTGTTGTTAAAACAAGCTGGAAGCACAGTCAGTCAGCAGTTCTGCATCTCAGTTTGCTCCTTTCAGTTTACCCCAGCTGCTCACATGTCAATCAAAACCACTTGTTATGGATAGATTTGATGCCTGCAGAGATTAACAAATTGAGACCCCATGATGCAATCCTGAGACACAAGTGGAAGGATACAACATATGGAAGCCAGGTTCTGGTGAACCATAGTAGCTCTGCCTACTCTGTCCAGATGTTTGCTGGGCCCCAGGTATGTCAAACTCCCCTCGGTGTACCATGTTGTCAAAGAGAAAAATCAAAACACTATGAGAAAGGCTATTCCCATATGCCTGTAACCATGCTGAAGCCAGATAAAGCCAAGAATACACAGGTTTACAGTCAATTTTCTGATTAAAAAACAAAAGATTCTGACATTCTTTTTATTCTGTAGGACTAGATGGGAGTCTGACTTCCATGTTCCAAAGGCAAAAGAGATGTGCATGTATTCTTATAAGACTAACTTATAACATCTAAACCCCACCTAAAACGTTGCTTGTCCTGCTAGCACTCTTGCTCCCATGTAAAAGTCATGTGACTTTTTGGAAACTTTCATAGGGAATCAAAGTGAGAGCAAGGCAGACCAGCTTGATCTCTCTTGCCCAACTGGATCTCTCAGACCTTCCAGTGGCCAACAGAGCAGTTACAGGATTTTTAAATCTGGTTGCCTATTCCGCCTCGTATATGCCTGCTCTGCATGTATGTCTGCTGACAGGGTCTTTAATTACATGATTTCATAACTTATTTTCCATTCAGTAGGTGAATCAGCAGTATAAATGAGGCAATATTTTCTTTTTCCTCTCAGCATTCATGGTGCAGATTTAAGCCCCATTTACTGGGAATCATCCAAACCTTGCCCAGGAGATAGAGTCACTTATTATCTTATGAGTGTTTCTGTGGGCATGCCTGTGCCATACAACGGAGGGTGGTGTTAAGACTCTTTGGAGAGTGCTGCCTGAGCCAGCTCTTGAACCAGAAGCTGTGTTGCCACATCAGCAGGGTGCTGCAACTGAGCTAATAACCTTCCTTGGGTGCCGTGTGGTACCAGCACCACCATTTTACTTTCGATACCTGCATGGTTACGGACATTTTGACAATCTCACGGCTAGCTGGAGTCATGGTGTGAACATGCCCAATGATACTCATCACCACAACACCAAGATTTAAACATGCACGGGGGCAAAGCACTTTCAAGCCTGCATGGAGCCATTTCACCATTCTTTAACCTGTTTTAGAAACACCGGCTAATTCTTTGCGTTTCGTCCTTCCCACAAATGAACCCAAAAGCACTTCTTTCCAGAAAACTGAAATTAATTTTAAAAGTCTAACTCACACCATTCTGAAGACCCAAGAGCAAGTTCAAAGTATTTTCAGAATTGATCAAGCAAATTTTCAAGACATCATGCTTTCACTAAAACAAATATATTTTCTTTTTTTTTCCTGTGAGATGGGTTTAGCTTTCAAGAATTTTAGTAATGTTATTTTCTTTCTTAAAGAAGTTGAGGTTCTGAGGACTGTGGCGATTGGTGTTAATTTGATGTATCACTACTCTATGACTTGTAAGGAACCCATATAGCAAATATATGAAGACATCAATCATTAGAGAGAATGTCTGTATTTTGGAATTTATATTTATATGTCAGATAAAGTGTGAATGATAGACTGTACCCATTCCACTACCAAAACACATTCAAGCTTTTCTATAAGAGACACAAATTAGTCATGAGCCAGCAGGTTTGAGAAACACAAAGAGGTAAATTACAAAGCAATGTGCAGGGATTTAGCTGCATGACTCCCATTAACATCAATGGGATTTAACTGTGTGACTCCCTGTGCACCACTTTGCAAATTTACCCTAAATTGACTAGCGTGGTAATTCCTAGACAGCATGCAGTGGGGAAGTGACTGCTTCTGTAAACACAAGGGACTGTTGATTCTCAAAATCTCCATGCTGCACTCAACAAAGAACAAGCATTCAAAGAAACATTTTATTCCCTGCATCGCAGGAGGACAGGAAATAAAGACACAAGCTCAGAACTCCATAGGGGACTCCAGTTCCAGAAATGTCATTTAGGGAAAACAAAACTCTTTTAATGATCCCTGATACTGTCAGATTCCTAACCTTCAGAGCCGAAAAAATATGATCCTTTAGAACCACATAACTACTGAAGCACCTAAAGAGAGTAATTCCTTAGTTCCTGTACTAAAACGGCCTGAGAAAACATAGAATTATAGACTCATAAAATGATTTGGATTGGAAGGGACCTTACAGATCACGCAGTTCATTCCAGTATTCCCTTCGATACCTATTCCTCCTGAAAAATTGATCACAAAGAGCTTTATTTATTTTCTGCTAAAAAAGGTTTATTCATTTTCTTCCCTCTGTTCTCATAAATCTTCTCTCATTCTTGCATTATTTTGCAGCTGAAGATTTCATTATTAGGTACTTAAATCTAGCTCACCTTTTATTACCTTTACACGCAAGCTGGAACAATTGTATTCCTGCCTGAATAAAAGAGTACGGGCCTCATTTGCATTGTGTATTTCCCAAAGCAGAGCACACAATTTCAATAAAGGCAAGAAACGCAGTATGTGGGACAGCAGAATAGTAGTGTGCAGGTGGTTTGTGATTTGAGGGGGACAGAGATAGTCAAGGGAAAATTTTGGAGAAATGTTAGAAGTCATGTCAGAAACAAAAATTACGTACTTTTCTTCTAACTGAGCCATTATTTTTAGATTTTCAGAGCTACCTGTAGTTTTCTGTCCTATAAAACCAAACCACTGTTCCACAATAGGTATAAATCTGACAAAAGTCAATTTGGAGATAGTACTTCTTCCTGGAAAGGCAGTATGATGCTCCAAACCCCATTGTTCTTTCTGGTTGGTTATTGTTACGTTGTTGTTTATATTATGCCAGTTTCCAAGCGCCTCAGTAAGAATCTGGCCCATCTTCTGGGTAAAATATTAAGACAGGTGAAGACTAAAACCCCAAAAGAAGGTGCTAGAATGGTGTGATAAAACATACAGATGTAAAAAGCCACAGACAATCAGACACATACAAGCTACATCTAAGCATGCATCATTACTAGCCTGTTGCACTCCACTGTAAAATAAACTAATTTTTTCATCAGAAAGCCCAAACTTTCCCTTATACTAGATGTACTAGTTCTTCAATATTCTCAGAGTTAAAATATGGAGTTCAGGTCTACTGGAATGAATGAAAATAGTTGATAAAGGACAGTCCTATACGGCATCAGCTTCCTTCCATACTCTTCATTCAGTCTTCTTTTTGAGCCTGGGGGAAGATCAGCAGGTATCTATTTCCACCCCGTATTATCTAAGGATTCTCATTTTCATCTTCCCATTTGAGAAGTAAGTAATACTTCTGTATCACTTAGCTCCTCTATTAGCACTGAATCTCCTGAGCCGCTTCAAAGTGGATTCTCAGATTAAAATCAGCTATCCTCACAGTCTCTTCATTCAAAATGCACTGAAAAGCACTGAGAGGGAACCGTATGTTGGATAATTATCCTGATATCTCAGCATAGTGAAAGGATACACACATCCCTTTCATGTCTGTGTCATTCTAAGGGGTTAGCAGTTCAGATCTGCTCTCTCTGATTCAGAAACTAAAAGCCAACCTATCCCTGACTTGCTGTTTTTCAAATATACTAAAAAAATCAGTGTATTTTTAGTTTCGCGTGTGTGAGAAAAAAAATTAGAAACAAAAACAATTCACTCCCACTCAAAGTATTACCCCTGTTCAAAGAATACTCCTTTTTATCCAAGAATATTCCTTTCCCATTGAGAATATTCAAGCTGTTACTGGATTGACCAGTGAAACCCTCTGCAGTCACTTCTGTTGATGAGCTGGTAGGGATGTGTGCATGTGTGCATCCTCAGGCACTTCAATGTCCCTTGCATTGTCTGACTTCTGACCACTTGGGGCTACAGACTACATAGAAAACCCTATGGAAGTGACATCAATCAGAACATCTTGTGTTTAACTGTCTGCAACCAAGAGGACTCCTGAAATTCAGCTGTGCTCAGCTGTCTAACTGATGAAAAACGTCTATACTCATTTCAAATGTCTCCTCTCTCCTTCCACATGTAAGAAATATGCCCAGCTAAACCTGGTCCCAGAAGAATATACACACAAAAATCAGTCTACTGTACCATCAAACTGATGCTTTGCTTCATGTGGTGGAGAACTTGTGCTGGTTGCCCTGGAGTGCAGGACAGATAATGAATACTTTCTCTCTACCTGATCAGCAGCAAGGATAGAAGAAACAGGCTCCCTGCCAGTTTCTTCTTTATTTCCTCTCTCCTTCCCCATTTTCTCTTCACTGCCTGTTGCCAAAAGGAGTTGCTTAATTTCCATAAAACCACCTCAGCAGTGTCCAGCAGGAACTGAACTCAAGCATGGGCAAGAGCCTGAGCACCTGAGGACACGCTGATTTGCAGCCCCACTGCAGCAGAGGGTGCTGGGCACCTCACCTGGATCAGCAGCAGACTGCCCAGCCACTTGGCACCTGGCTTGAAATGTGGTGGCACAACAGCCTTGTGACTCACAGAAATATAAACTGAATACATAGTTAACCATTCTGTGGGCTGGGGTTAGCAGTACACTGAGGTACATTCTGAAACATCACTGTCCCTAGATCCCCTCACCAAAGGCCTATTTCTCAGTCAAAGCTCTTGGCACCTAGAAACTACATATACTTTCTAACTGTGATTTGGAAAGCAGGACTGAATGTCTGCATCCAGCCAGAAAACATGTACAGACTCACATAAACCCATTCTTGAACTCTTTATCTATTAAATTTGCTAAATTCTTCACATAATAGATCTGGTTTCAAAAGTGAAGAGTTCAGTCAGTTATAAAACTACGAAACTATTTTATTTTTCTCTAGTAAGATTAACAGAAAGTATTGTACACCATGTGCGACAATTGCTTTGAGACATAGAGACTTATTGAATAGAAGTTCAATAAAATATTTTAAATTCACCAATTGATAAATTTCAGATAAGAACAAAAATTAAGAAAAAAGTGTTGCTATTGTCAATAGATTCAAATCTTCCACCATGGTTCTACACATCCTTTTGTTATAGCTATGCTGATCCCTCAGCAAGGACTTAGAAAATCTCTTTCTTTTCAGTTCCTGGAGGCTTTCAGTAGCATAATGAAAACTCCAAAACAAGGACTTCTGTATCTACTTTGTAAAAACTTATTTGGCAAGCATCTTTCAGTAGCAGGAAATAACTGTTAACTGATAGCAGATAATCACAATATCTAGCGTTCTGGTCACAGAAATTACTGTGGTATTCATTAGGTAGGAGAAAAAGAACTCATTTGTGTTAGTAACTATGCCAAAAGAGTTGATACTGTAAAGTCTGATGGAGTACACACTGTATGCATAGCTTTTATTTTCCTGGAAAAGTTACAATCAGATAAAATATATTCGTTGGCTTTAAAGCTCACAGAAAGATATCCAAGACAGTCACTGTAAATCCATCATTCAGTGATGTCTGCTGTATTTTACTGACTCTTTGATTTTCATTTCTATATACAGCTTCAGGTGGAGACGTTTTGGCTGGCGTTACTGCGATAACATTAATAGGCTTCTTGCACCATTTTTGACTGCCTAACAAAATAATTTATTACTTACATTCAGGAAGTTACAACACAGAGAGAAAACTTGTAGGTTACAATCCATTAAAGCTTTGTACAGGTGTTTAGATTTCTCAAAATCCTGGGCTGACTATCCAAAGCAAGAAAAAAAGGCAACAACCTAGCCGCTTGAAACAAGAGAGCCTTTATTATTAGGGTGAGATTGAAATTTCCAGCACTGACATCACAGATCTCTCTTCATGTGTTTCAATTCAAAAAAATAACAAAAAGGGCATGGTAGGAATATAAACCAGAAAGGAACTTGTCCAACTGACACACATGGTAATAAAATGATAAATAATAATGCTGTGTGCATGTTGACAGATACTTGTAATATTCAGCGCCCTGTGTGCTACCTTCAGCATAAAAATGGGTCAAAAGCTATGAGGCACAGTGTATTGGTATCCAAGTGTTTATGTCCTGTGCTACTGATGGAACTTTTGAGCTGCCTCCACTGCTTGGAGACAAGCTTTGACAGATGCAAGCCACAGCTGTACACAGAAGTGCTGCTGCTGAGCTGGGAATTTTTTCTAACGCATGTTCTGCCAGCTTGGGGAAAAAAAAGGTCCATTTATGGGGAAAGCAAGCCATCTGTGCTGTTCACCACACTGGGGCTGGTAAAGTTTCCTTCCATCAACTGTCTTGGTAGTCTACAAGTCATAAAACAGTCTCTAGAAAGACCAACTTCCTTGCCAGGGCTACATCTCCAAGATTTATAAGGGAACAGAGAACTGTCATGTTTAGCAGTTGCTAATTTATGACTCTCCTGGGTGTTTTGTAGCAATTCTTCCATCTCACATTTGCCTAATTTAGCACTCCTGGTTTAAGCAAATGTTCAGTTCTTCTCCCTGTAGGAGTTATGCCTGAGAAAAGAGGCCTGAGTAGGTCTCAGCAGGGAAAAAGCGCCCAGTAGAAAGGTAAATCTCACTATAGATAGAAAGGCTACATTCCTTCCACACTAAATCAGCTGAAAACTACTGCAGTATGCATTGCACTTGAGGGGGTTTCATGTTTGAACTTGAAAAGCGGCCTGACAGTGGTCAGAAATATGTTTTGAGACATCAGCTTTATGAAGTAACAGAAATTATGTGAAATTATGGCTGGAACTGTATAGCAGATAAGAATGCCCTTGAACTTGGCTAACTTCTGAAATAGTTATTCATTCAAAAAAAACCTAAAAAGGTTTTGCTGCCCCTGAACTATTATAAAACATATAGTTTGAAAAGTCTTCAATTAGGGGGAAATTTGAATTGGGCAATGGGCTTTCGCATTTCAAGAAGTTTTATCTTCTAGTGGTGCTTCTGGCTTCCCATGTGAATAAATCCACAGCATATTTATATCTAAGAGAGAAGATAGTAATAAAATTGCCAAATTCTAAGTTCATTTTTAGTCAACACTTTTCAAAGCACATTTTTACTAGGATACAATTTTAAAAAAATTCAAAAGAAATCCAAGGAAAATTAATTGTATTTTAATTAAGTTAGTTCTTCAGCTATAGTGTAGATAAAAGTTATGAATTTATTTTCTAATTATAAGATTGAAGACAGAATTTTTTGTCAATTCTTCAGAAATACTGAAAAGTTTAAGCAAACAGAATTTCAGTGAAACATTCGCTGTTTATTCCACCCTTACATCTCAATAGGTTACGAGCAGACAAACAAATAAAGCCCCTGCCAAAAAAAAACTTACAAGACACGAAGCCACATTTCAAGTCTAACAATGCCCTTTGCAGGAAATGGTTCCTGCCATAGTCTCTAACATCAGCAGTTATCATAGGCTGTAACACTACGCAGTGGCTTATTTCACACAATTTTAAGCGAAAAGACAGCGCTCTCAGACTCCCTGACTCTGAGTGATTACTTGTGGGCTCAGGTTAAAGCTGTCTGGCTCTATAACAACTACCAAAAGCTTACAAAGGGCTAGCAAATTATCTATCACAGGTTTTGCGACCATTAACTCCATCTCAGGATATGAGTAAGACAGTAATATCAAGGCAAAATAAAGTTGGGTAAGATGGATCATGCAGAAGAAAAAGTCCTGGAGGAACTAAGACAAATCCTTATTTAAGATAAAGTTTAAACTTTTTTGCCATCTAAATCAAATGCTCTGAGCAAAAGACCCACCAGAACACTGATACAAAGTAGAAGCAAGTTTAGAGCAACCTCACAGTATGTTCCAGTATTAGCCTTTTATACACTTATAGATTAAATGAGGAAAACCATAAAGTCCCCCTTAAAAAATAACATATGGAGGGCCTGTAAAGCCCCTGATTTCCACACATACAGTCAGAGTTGTTTGCAGTGTTACAAGTGGAAGGGAAATATTTGGTTTAGATTTTATTGGGTTGTGAGTCTTTTTCCCAAATACTAAGAGCGGGTGACTGCAGAACTTGCTAGCAGGTGAGAGGTGTGGGCTTTTTCCACGTATTCACTAAGTTTGTACTTTTATTTATCTGCTTTTCCAGTATATTTACCAAGAAGCCCTTTGCAGCAGCCATTTTATTCTTATAAATCCTCAGGAAAGTGACAGACGCTCATTTAAGCTATCTCCAAAACTTTAATTTTCTCTCTTTTCCTTGTCTTCCTTAATTTAAAACACATATTTATCATGGGAAAAGTTAAAGAAGGTGCATCACAGCTCATGCAGTAGGTTTGAATTTCAGGGCAAATGCTTTTTATCATAGCATTAAAGGCACTTGTTACAGGTTGAGGGAGTAATTTATGTCTCTGTTGGATCCCTATAGTAGACGTCCCTCGAAGAACTGGAAGGCAGATGACCACCAACCCAACTGTTTATGACACATCCTAACTATTCCAGGAAAGAAGATAAAACAATAAATCTCTCCCTTCAGAAACTGCTCCCAG
>VZTG01021103.1:0-86345 GCA_013397845.1 Melanocharis versteri | reverse complement strand
AAAAAAAAAAAGGCTATTGTCTTCAGACAGGAACAAAGACTTGGCTAAAGATAATGAAAATTCTGTGTATTATCCTCACAAGGAACAGTGACTGTTCAAAACCACCTACATGTCTACAGTCACTATCTACATAGTATCAAATGATGAAACATTAATTTTTTACAAGTTCTTTTCTCAGGGAACCAAGAAGTCTGACTCAGTAAATTGCATTTCAATTAAAACAGCCAAAAACAGAGTCACTGTGTGTTAAATGAGAGCTGGCTAGGACCTTCTCCATATCTTGCCTTTCCTTGTAATTCCCACTGTCACCCTTTTCAGTCTTGTAAAAAAGTTGATGAGAATAAAGCCCCACCTAAATTAATATTTTTGCATGCTTATCTTTTCTAAGGAACAGGTTTAAAGCAAACTTTCCACATCATCAAGGTTTCAATCCTGCCAATCTTTCTGAGGATAGACATTGCTACAGGAGGGTAGAGACTGAGCTGGCTGCAAGCCCACCCTGCCTGGCTGGGGAGGGGCAGAAATGCTAAGCAAACATACGACCTGCAGTGATGAACAGGAATACATGACTTAAAGATAAACTCAGTCAGTAAAGTACGCAGACACTTGGGATTGCAGGATTTATTCAGATGGGGTCAGAATCCTGTTCTTGTCCAAAAGTACCCAAATGTCAATCCATTGATAAACAGCACCAGAAAATCACCTCTGTGTGTGAGAAGACAAAAGTGCAGAATTTCTTGTAGATATGGAGACAAGTTATTTATTAAAACAAAAGTACTATGTTTACCTGTCAAAACATACAAATCTTTCTTTTCTTATGGGACATAACACCTTTCCAACCCTACAGAAAGAGCCATTTTAAATAGTGCTTCCAGGAGCTGTTGGAGATCCACAGTACCATGTATTGACCCACCTGTCCTCTGGTATTGCAAAGCACCAGTTTCCTGAGCTTGTATCCTCTACTTTTATCCCAAACCAGCAGTATGGCTGTGGGTCCTTGTGATTCTCTTCTATCAATAGCAAGGAGGTCAAGACAGGAGGTATCCAAACAGCAAGACCGTAAAGGGAATATTTATTTGGTGATTCTAATCTGCAAGTCTTGAACACATGACAAACTTGTATCGCCCGCTCTGTCGTGACTGACACTATGTGTATTCTTTAAACAGAAAAACTGATGAAGTTTACCATAGGTTCCAGCATGTTATACTCAACTAAATCATCTGACATATGCTGAAACTTTTGACTGTGCAGACTCTTTAGGCAGCAGCATCCTCACTTGATATATTAGAGTTAGTATAAACCTTAAAACCTTGGGTCTGGATCGTGTTCTGAAGAAAGCTTTTCTCTTACAGTATTTAATGCTGTATACACTGTAGGCTTTGTACTGACACGTTTAACGATGGCAATCGGATTTCTTATTCCCCAAAATTCATTAAGCCATAGCATGGAGCAATATCCTGTAGGTAGCAAAGTGCAGCAGAATCTCATTCACTTTAGTAGATATAACATCATTTTAAGCCTGCTCCAAAGTCATCCTAAAAGAGATAAATTTGCTGTGGTATGGCAGGTGATAGTTTTTACACTGATGATCGTGAGCCACTGCTATTTCTGTGTTACCGTCTCTCACCAGAAGCTGTAGAAAACACTGCCAACCACGCTGTTAGCTGATATTCATTAAGCAGCAGCCTGACCTTTCGTGCTTTCTTGCTCTCCCAGGGAGCATCCTGTGCCCCCATGCAAAGAAACACAGGAACCCAAAGGACGCAAATAACAAAACATCTTTATTGACCACGGAAAAGCAGACATCACCTCACACAGTGATCACCTCAGTTTGATCAGAGCTTCGTGCACCACTTACAGATGCCTAAAGCCAGTGTGTCTCTGACCCTCATACCTCTCCACAATTACTCAGCTGCACACAGTTCTAGCCTGCAATGGTCAAGAGGACAGCACATGTTTGCCCACTTTTCCCAGCTTCAGTGTCTGCCTTTATTGATTATGATCAGCAGTAAAGCCTGTGAATTCTGGGTGCTCCAGGGGTTTTCTTGACAGCTAACTAAGCCTGAGGCAAATACAGATTCATGCAGCTCCAAACAATCCTACCTGGGTTTCTTCCTCCTCCCCCTTCACCGTGCACTGCGTTTAACGGTAATTGTTTATGATAAGGAGATTGTAATTAGGAACATTCCCTAGCATAAGTGTCCAGTATTTCATATGCCAAGCATGTGCCACCAGCACTCAAAATAGCTCCAAAGATTCCTTTAAATTTTTATTATTTTCTTAGTGTGGATAAGGAATCCCTCCCCCACAGTGCACACATGCATTTATGCAGCTGCATTCCACTTTCCTGTGACAGCTGTTTCAAATACAGCCCAAGTTACTAACGCTGCACAAACGAAGTTGTTGGTTCTTTCCCAGTAAGTAGGAGACAAATGTCACACAAACCAGTACAGTGAACCTTTAAAATAGCAGTCAAGCAGAGAAATTTAGGGATGAGCATATGGACAAACAGCTAGCCTCATTCCCAGTCCAGTGTTCATCCAAGAGTGAGAGGCAGTGTGCTGATCTTTGCAATTCCTGCTTGTGCTGCACCAGTTACGAAAGGATCTCAGGATTTATATAATGTAAGACTATAAGGAAAAGGTAAGTAGATGACAGAGTTCTCTTGCAAGCACGCACAACTCCACACAGATGCAGAAACAACACTCCAGTGAGAAGGGGAGTTTCAGGTTCGTAAGAGGTGGCAGGGGGAATGGTAATTTGAGTCTTATGTTAACACTTTTTCTTTAAAAGTTGCTTATTCATTCAAGTTATCAACATGTTGACTCATTTCTGTTTGGCTAGAGGTAATAGCTGCACTCTCCCACACATTCAAGTTTCAACCAAATTAGAGTACAAGTTAGGATTCTTCGCCCCTGGTGACAGTCTGTACAGAGCTGTCAAGACAGCAGAAGGCTTTCTCCAGGTAAATAAGATCTGCATTGCCATGGCACAGTTCTTGCTAAATCCTTTTATCTGATGCTGCCATCAGTGAGACCCACCAAGGAAGAAATACATTCCATGCCCACAATTATGCATACTCTGCTGATTGAGTTTCCTTGCAGAACAAAAAGATTCTAGGAAAAAAAATCTTTAACTCAAAGAATTAATGCCTCAGTCTTTTTGGATTTCACTGCAAATATAAAGAACAAAACCACTCCAACTATATATTTTATAGATTTTAGAGAAGAAAAAGGCCTTTTTGTGAACTACAGACACTTGTATAAACATTTTTTGCAGTTTAGATTTATCTGAAAGATGGCTATTCCTCTTGATTAAATAGAGATGCAATCATCATTTGGAAGATGGATTTCACAACAAATTATCAGGCAGTTAAGACCATAAAGTTTTATCATTCTACCTAACTGAATAGAGCTCAGTAAATAGGTTGTCTAAGAACCTCAGACTATGCATTTCCGAGCCTTTATCCATCAACCCACTCCATGCCACCTAGAGCAGCCTAATCGAGAGTATAGAAATTCAAAGAAGCCCTTTAAGATCAAGATGTTTGTTATATTTCAAGTCCACAGCATATAAAGAAAGAGCCCAGTAAGGTTTCTGGGCAGTAGAGCACAGTCTTCATGGCAATGTCTGAAATAGCCTGTGAGCACACTTCCGTACGTTATCATCTTCCCAACTCTATGACAGCTCTACCAATTCAGTTCTTAGAGCTTTTCTTCATCTGGTCAGTCAATACAGGTTTACCTTCATTAGAAAAAAAAAAAAGTCAATCTTAACTTTTATGAGAAGTAATATCTAAGGCAAAATAAACAGCATTGTATAGAAGCAACCCTAATGTTTAGATTGCTCTTCAATTATGAAAGATTATGACCTTTTCCTGAGATACCTTTGCAATAGAAGCCTTTGCTACAGACCTTAGAAAGCCAGCAGAGAAATTCCTTGAGCTAAAAAAGTGATTTCCCCTTATCTTATGAAATTCCATTCAATTTTAGCTGCAATCTCAACTGTTAAAAAAATTTAAAAATCGTATTTCTTTTCTTTCCCTTGCACTTCCCAGAATACAAGAACAGCTGCACTAAGTCAGACTAAAGGTTCATCTTGCTCAGTTCCCCGTCTCTCTGACAGTGGCTAGTAGCAGATGTTTGGGGAGAACATGTAAAATATAGGACAGACACACCATGATATTCCCCACTAAACCTCCCAGCTTCTGACGGTCAGCTTTGGGACTTCTTGAGTCTAACTTACAGCTCACCATACTGCATATAAAATTAGATGGTGTACTCCCCACGTGCATTATTTTGCATCTACCAACATGAATTTTGTCTGCCCAGTCATTCAGTATTATCAGATAATCCTGCAGACCTTTAGACCCTTTTTTTTTTTAATGACTCTGAAAAATTTTGTATCATTGTCAGTCCTTGTCAAGTCATATTTCATCCTTTCCCACACTACTTAGTATTACCTTAAGTGGCACAAATTCTGTAACAAGATTCTGAGACATTCAAACATTAATCCCACGCGATTCTGAAAAATTGCCATTTATACTTCTTCTTAACTTTCTTGATAATTTTCATCCCATGGTACCTTTATTTAATTTAGAAGCTTTGGTAAGGACTGCTGAAAAAGGTAAGATTTTCTAATCTTTGTACACAATATCAACCAGGGCCATCCTGTCCACATGATCCTTTACTGCTTCAAAGAACTCAAATGGATTTATGTGGAAATATTTATTATTTCAAAACGTGTAATGGCTCCTTCCCACTGAATTGGTGTGTGTACCCATTTGCAGTTTTATTGTTTACACCAGATTTCCTAGTAAAAAGCCAGAAAATTATTCAAAACTCTCTGGAATTAATTTTAGACATTGGTGCCATGTTTCATTCTTTAAGTTAGTTCCTTTTGAGGTTGCGGATAAACAGCTATGAAAATTTGCTACCACTCTTTGCTACCACACTTTTCACTATGGAACAGTGTTCCATAATGAAACCTCTCCTGTTTATACATGATTTTCAGCTATTTTCTCCAAGTCATCCTGCATAAAAGATCTCCTTTGCATGTGATCAGTCTCCTGTCCTCCTCTAGCCCATGGTGAGCGAGGTCCTGGGCTGCCCACATGCCTCCACCTGAGGATTTCTCAAAGCAGAATAAAGCAGCAGCTAGGTTGTGCCCTGTGAACTTCTACGATCTCTCACACTTCCAAAGTTACCACTGGGGACCAATTTAGGAGCACTAAGCTCTGAAGGGTATTAAAAAGCTGTTTAATGTCATTCTGAAATACACACTCTGTGATTTTAAAGTCAATTGCAAATTAAACACAACTTTTTCAAATTCTGTCTAATTAGGGGATCAAAAACCAGGGATGTCAGTTCTCTAAGCTGCAAATAATGCTCTTCAACTAGCAGCTGCTATTTATACCCTTTTCACATTGCAAAATGGCTCCAGCCATTTGATTCAAGAAATACCTGCAGAACTGTTTTGTGTTTGAAAGCAGATGGAGGGTGAAAGCGTCTTTGGTTTGAGCATGGCTGACCTGTTTAATTCTGCTGCCTGAACCAGTCTGTAAAGTACTACCAATTCATGCTTTTTCACTGATACAGCCTCTGGACATTCATAGTAAGGCATATGCCAAACAAAAAGACTCCCTTTGGCATTTCTTGCAGGGGACACAAGACTTGAGTGTAAGAAATAAAGGGGATATTTTATTCAGACTACTGAGCAGAGGCACTACCTACACTTCTCCTTGGTTCTTTCATTTCTAGACCAAACAACACAGACTACACTGTAACTAGTGAGCTGATGCTTGCTCTTCACTTTAATGTGCTAGCTTTTCAAAACTAAATTCATGCACATGGATGACCCCTCAACCAGCATAGTAAAATAAATTATTATTTAGAACCTCATGTCAGCGAATCCCATTAAAATTCTTACTCTATGATTTAGTATTTTCAGTTTACTATACACCCTCATGTTGAAAAGCGTGCTTGTAGGCAGAAATTGTCTAGGCAAAGCTGGTTGTTTCAAAAAGTCAGCAGAGATAGGAAGCAGCTGAAACTCTTGCTTTAAGGAGCATATGATTATTTTTGGCAACTAAAAAATAAATGAAGCTTTTAGGCAGAAATAGGGGCAGCTGTGACAGGCTTTAAATTAAGAAGAGAAACACCCATATGTGCTACGTCTCACAGCTACAACACAACGTATTACCATGAGAAATCCACTAAAATAAGTAACTATTGAATCCATAAAGTCTGAAAGTTCAAAATAGGAACAGGCACCTTTTACTAGAGTGTCAGCAAGGTGGATAACACAGTACTTCAGCACCTTCAATCCGCAAGCGCACTGAAAACTACATCAGTCCTTTCAACATTAAGCTCTGAGTACACACAGTTTGCAGCTAAGTCCTGGATTTTGCTCAGCTAACACGTCTAACCCAGATCCTCAGTCTTTGATCACACCTATCAGATCCAGACTTTGTACAGTAAACACAGAGGTAGTTATGAATTTTTATTCCACACCGGTGTTATTAGGGCATTCAGCAGAAAACTGTAATGTCAATCTGGTCCTTGTTTTAAATCGGGCAAAACTTCAAAAACCTCTGTCCCTTTACAGGTGGAGGATGGTGCTTAGACACGGATGGGCAAGAGAAGAGACTCTTTTTTGTTGTTGAGAATGAGTTCTTAAATTCACCAGAGAGATGGGGATAGATAAAATTGCAACCTGACAAGGACAACACACAAATGTCCACAGATTCTGAAAGACTCTTGGTAGCTAATTGCCACATTGCAAAAAATTACTGTTACTGTTAGCTAAGAAATATTATTTTGGTGTTTCATTTCACTATCTTTATCTGGCTATGAAAAAAAATCTAATTACCTCATTCTTTGTCCGTGATCTCTGAGATAGACACATAGCACAAATTATCTTTCCAGTCCAACCTTGTGCAAAAAAAAAAAGAGGTATGGGACAGCAAGTACGCCATCATTTCTGAACCTGGTTTGAGTGAGGAACAAAAATAATCTTTTGCACCAAAAATCTAAAACTTTTTTTTTCTCAAAATATTAATTATTTAAATACGATTACTTAAGTTAGTTGCTGAGGCTCCTAAACTTTAGGACATTATAAATGTCCCTGAGTCTACAGTATAAAAATAAGGCAGAAACGGTCTGACTCTAAATGATGATCTGCTCTGAAATTGTTATGTTTGTATATTATAAGCTGCAACTGTCAAAATACTGGATTGCTGGAAGTTTTGATGGAAGTTTTGCAGGCATTTATGCTACGGTTCACTGTGCTTAACTATTTGAGAAACAGATTCAGCAACAAAAAATCAGAGATCAGTCCATGAGCAGTTAGCCCCTGCAATATATCCTGCTTGATCGGTATATATCGATGTACTTGAGAAAGATTCCATGTGTTTATGTACCAAACACAGGCCCAACCCACGATTCTGCGCTGAGCCCCTCTGTGGAACAGCGACCTGTGGATCGGCCTCACGGACCCTTGTGGCAAATGCCCAGGGAAGCTTTGCCCTGCCACCCACCTCCCTGCCCTGAGATCCTGGGCTCCATCACTGCTGACACAGCTCCCGCTCCCTTCCAGCCCCACCAGCACCGGCCACACTGCAGGCAGGAGCCAGCTGACATAGAGATGCTCTGCCCGTGTGTCTGCCTTTGGCATTTTCTAAGGGCTACCTTAGGCAACTCACAGCGCCTGTAAGTCCCACGCGGAGTCTCACATTCCCCCTGGGACAGGCACGGGTTTGTATGTGGCGGATGGAGGAGCTAATTAGAAGCTGGAATTCACACAGCACAGCAAAAGACACATTATAGGATTTCCCAAGCTTACAGATGTAGCTTAGTGTCAAAATTTTAGAGTAATTTTATCAGGCTTTAGATGTCATATCTCTTTGATATTAAATATCCAATAATTTGATTATCATCAAACAGATGGCACCACGCAACTGCACAGCTCTTCAAAATAACTTTGCAGCACAAAGGTTAAAAAAGGTTCCACTTAACTCCACTTACCTCTCAGTGAAATGCAGCAAATTCAGAGGAGCTGCAACATGTGTTAATGTCTACTCGATATCCTGACTTTCCTTTAATCTTAGCCATTTAAAAATAAATACTCAAGAATTACTTATATTGCATTTTTTTCAGATCACTGAAGAGAAAAAAACTAAACATTCATACATTCCATCTCCATTTTCCATGGAATACTCCCAATCTTCATTTTCACTGCTTCTTTAAAGCTGGCACAGAGAAATTAATTGCATTTATTCCTTAATTTTTCTACGAGGAATCTAACTTTGATTTTTAAGATATGGCAGTTTCCTAATTAATTTTATTTGAGGACTTTCTTCCCTGAAAACAAACTTCAGGCAAGGTTATATGTAACCACATATTTTGCCTTGGTTTGAAATCCTTATACCACTAAAGTTTTTTTAGCACTTTCAAGTAATTAACGAAGTCGAAAAGTCTCTCATGACATCACATTTCAGCCATACTAAAGCCTTCTGCTTTAATCTCCACTCTCTGGCACTGAAGTGGCACTTAGCGCTTACCTAAGTGAAATAAATTAGTGCAGGAAAACTTCGATGTGTGATGTACTTCATTCTGTAGTCTTACTCACTTTCAGGAAACTTCATGCCAGTAGTGTACCTCTCCCAAGATAAACGCAACTGTGCTCTATACAACTGCATAAATGTTAAAATAAAGCCAGGCAGAAAAAACTGGCTTTTTGCCAGTTTCAAAAGGCACAGAAATATGTTATTCTTATCCACTCCAGGTTTACAAATTTTGCTGTGAGCAAAACACATTTTTGCTGCATCTTTCCCTAAGTAATTTTCCCAGGGTAGAATATGATTCTTTCTTGAAGAATTTTGCTTTGCAAAAAGAAACTGCTAGAACTTTTTTCTTATTAAAAGCAGTTTTCTGGAGTACATTACAATGAAACACCTTTCCTAACCACCTAATTATTCCAGCACCTGTAGAAATCAGAGACAGGTAGTGGCAAAGTAACAGTTCTAAATACTTCCCTAAAGGTTTCTTTTCTCTGCTCTTCCCCAGTCTACTGGAGCACATGCTAGCCAAGTTGCTCAGAGACATTCACCCGAGGATGCCAGAAGATTCTTCATTTTGGACTAGAAGTGAGTGAAAAAAGCCATCATTCTTTTTGGAGAGATTTAATAACCCTCAAACCATCTTTCTCAAGGAAAATATATTTATTAGAATTGCACAGTCCAAGCTATTACATTATTCTTTAGCAATACCGAATCAAGCTGTGTCTGGGGAAAAAAAAGAAATAAAAACCCTTCTATCTCTCAACTGCTAATTCACTGCAACAGGGGCACCTCCTGGAGCAGGGCAGCTGTATGCCATTCGTTATACAACACAAGGACCAGGTGCTTTTCCCAATCCTAAGCAAATGATATAAGCCCCTTCTTCATGTTACCGGGCAACAAAAGGCTGTGAAATAGAAATATGAAGAAATAAAGTAAATATTCAATAATTAGCCCAAACAGAGTTCTTTCAGCTGCTATGGCCAAAGTGCTACTGAGCCTTAGGCTAAGTTGGTTAAAGCTGCTAAGGAATGTCTTATGGTTCACATCCTTAGCATTCCTCAAAAGTTCTTTTTCCTTTCTGTTCCACCCTGACTGGATGCTGATTCAACAAGACACTGCTGATTTATTTTTTGGATGAAATTGGCAAAACCATGCATGTCCAGTGGCTTGATTCATCTTCTATGGCTCTCTCATTCCACACCAAGGAAGATTTTTTTATTCCCTGACTGTTGTGCTGTAAGGTTTGCTTTCTTTGCTTTTTTTGTTTGGATTATACAAATTAGATGCAATCAGATCTCATGATTGTGATCTAAACTGCTCACCAATATGTCATATTTTGCTAAGCATAATGCACTTTACAGATGCAGAAAGAGCAGAGAGTGAAAGGGGTCACATTCATCTGTTATAACTCTTATGGAGGCTGGACTTGGTAGACGAGTAGCTTAAGCTGTTATATTAAATAAGATGCTTTTCTATGCAGTCTCTGTACACAGACTCAAAAACCTAACACGTGAGAGGTAAGTAAAGTGCAAAAACAGTTCTCAGCAGAGCCAAGATGATAAGTTTGCTGCATTAAAAAAAAATTAAATCAATTACTTTTTCCCAAGTGGTCACTGAAAAGCAGCACATGTCAAAGCAATTCATCGAATGAATAAACATAAGGAAAGTATAGTTAAAAGAAAAGTTGAGGGCCAGGACTCCACAGCTGACATTGACTCCCGGTTGTCACAAAACCAGTCAGTGCTGGTATAGGACAGTGGAACTGCTAGAAGGGAGTTGAAAGTTGAGCTATATTTTCTCTTTAGGCACTAGTCTTGCAGCCTCTAGACTGTGTGTTTGAGATATTTTAGTGTCCTGTTTGTGAGTTTTGGACCTTCTAAGGGTTATTTTACTTCTTTCTACCTCCAACACGTCATTTCAAAGGCTTGACCTCAGGCCAACACAGCTAAATATGTCTGTGCAGTCACAAATATGATGGCTCTTTATCTCAAATTTAACCTGAAGCCACCAGAACAGCAGGCATGCATCTATACAGTAAGACTGGCAAGATTATGAGGTAGAAACCATAACCATTTCACACTCTGAAGAGGCAGAGTGGGATATTTAACCCATGCTCCTTGGTGGGTTGCACAAACCTCATTGACTTCAGCCTAACTCTGCACTTACCTAGGAGGCCCCACACAAGCATGCAATAGTACCAGAGCTAAAGTTTAAAACTTGTGGTTGATAAAGACTTTTTTTTCTTTTATATGATGGAAAACCAGACATGTCTTACATGGAAAGTGAATGCCAGAAGTAAATCCTTTAAGACACTGTGCTGCTGAAAATTTCAGTCAAATATACTTTGGCAAACTAGATACACACTCTATATGTTCTCTATGAACTTTCCCCTGCTGTAAAAGGGTCATGCCTTCCAGCTATTTCAGAAATGAAAATACCCCACGCGGGTTATATTAAAACATGTGAAAGTGTATAAAATATATACACAGTCAAATGCAAAGTCTACAGTCAAATGTAGCATTGAGGTTGTTCAATCAACCACACAGGTCAGGAAATTCCAAAAGTTAATGGTCCATAGTCTTCTCCTATATAACTCCACTGAAACTATTCTGCATTCCGAAAACTCACTGACATAGAAACATATGAACAATTTCCATTCATTTTAATTTATTAATGTTTGTTACTTAATTCATGGTGGAGACTAGTAGAAGATTCTATCTGGACAAATCAACATCATGATAAAACTGAGTTAATTTCAATCTGGGTGTATAATCTTTGCATGAGAAACCTGAAGTCAAGACCAAGTGGTCCAAAGACCAGTTTTGTACATAACAGCTCAGGAGTTAATTTAATTTCCTATATCTCTTACAGATTCCCAAGTGACCTTTGGCAAATCACTGAAATCTCCATGCAATATTAATTCATTCCCATATTAGTATATTTGATATAGAATAACTTAGTTTCAGCTTGATCTACTTTATTTTCTTCTGCAAGAACAATGAAATAGGCCAATTTTGAAGCTGGCATCAGCCATATTTTTTACTCATTTGAACATTAATTTTGAAATCATATCAGAAGGAGCATATCTTTCCCACACTCTCATAACATAAGTATCCCTTATAATGCTTTATAGTCATGGAAAAAATCAACAGGAAAGGACTTTTAGAGAGGCAAGACTGACTTAAATAGGATTAGGACTAAAGCTTGAACATATGAAGGAAATGTGGACAATTATCCCATTGACTTGCCCATTGTCAGAATGCCACCTAGCACTTGTGTCATGTTAGCTGTCACTGCTACATTGCACATTCTTGTGGAAGAAATGCACATAAGTTTCCTGGAATTATTGAAAAATTTCATAGTTCCATTGATTTCTTTTCAGAAAATGAGATATGAAGAAAGCCTTTCTCTTGCAGTTAAGTTCCTACCATTTGGTTCTGTTACAGTTACTCAAAGGTTGAATGAGGAATGCTTAATTTTTAAATTTTTCTTTAGATTTAAAATATATTTTAAGGTAGTAATATGTATAATATGTTTTTATGTATTTGGAAAATACCTTTTACTTTTCCCTTAACCTAGTTTCTTAGTGGAAGAAAAAAGCAGATCAGCTCTATTTAAACAAGTCATTGTCTGTATTACTAAAAAACATTCCTCTAAAATTGCAAATTTCTAGTGTTTGCTTAGAGAAATTAAGCTGAAACACACTAAAACACTATAGGCACTGTTGATTTATATCAGAAATTGTCCTTGCATTTTTAATATTATGTTGATGTGTCTTATTGATTAAATATTTCATATACCTTCAAATATTTCTTGACCTCTTCTAGAAGGTAAAATATACTTATGGACTTCTCATAGTAGGCTCTCTTTTCTGAAATGCAGAATATACTTGCTATACTTAAAGACCTCATGATATCTTTCACGTGTACTTACAGTTTCATTAAGTCATATGGAAATATTATGAAATGGATGTATTTGCTACTGGGGTAGTTTCGTGGATGTTTAAAAATATGCCATCTGACTGTCCTCTAAAACATGGCAACATTCTGATATCATAATAACTTTATACACTGAGATGATAACCCAAATACACATTGACATTCCTCTTTGGGAAGTATATGAGATCTGGTTACAGATGCTCAGTTTTCCTTTCCTGAGTACACAGAATTTAAAATTATGTAAAAGAAATGGAAAAAAACTCACTGATATTTCTCAGCTTTGAAGTGTGAAGTTTTAGAGATGTTAAATTTCACGTTCTGCTAGTGCTCAAAGATATATTTTTGTCTTTAGAATTGTCAACATATGGCTAAATAAATGTGAAAAGCATTTGCAAGGCTGTCATGTACAAAAATATCTGGTTAACCTCTATTTTGCATTAAAATAACTGGTGAAAACTCTGTCCCCCAATGTATCAATAAAACAGGACTGATTTGCCTGGAAATTTCATGTATGCTCTGAAATTCAGAAAAAAAAATCAAGAATGAAAACTGGTGCTCTGCAGATCCAAGTACCCCAAGAAAATGCTATAAATCCAAAGAATGGTCCTGCATGCTACATTTTATACAGTAATATCTAATTTAGCAGACAAATGAGAAAAAGCACAGGCAGCTAGGAAACTCCCTAATGACAATACAGGGGGATGGGAAAGAGCACACATATTATAAGTGAGGTCAGTATTCATTTGTGCTCAAAATTAAAAACTGTACTCAAGAAAATAAATTTATATCACTAACTAAATAAACTGCGCCACTCAGAAATACCACTGTTAACAGGAGTTTGCTGTTGCTGCTTCTGCAAAAAGTGGCAGCTAGGATGGAACAAGACCTTCTGGTTCCTGAGCCCACAGCTGTTCCACAAGTTCTCCCTCCATGACTTGCTGTGGGCTGAGGAAAGATTAAACTACAAAGTCACCCACACTGTTGGGAACAAGGATCAGAAGTTCAGATTTCTTCTTTCCCAAGAAAGCGATGGCCCGAGTGACTGAGAGACGTTAGCAGTCATTGCACACAAACCTCAGCGCAATGCAGAGATGTAGGGTCCCTGGAAATTCCTTAAAACAGAGGGATATAATTGTTCATGTTACATGTAAACAACAAATGAGAAAGCTCCAAATTGCCTGGAGATTGGAAAAGTGACAAGTGTCAAGCCAATCCCTGACAGATTCAGCTGTATCAGTGCTAGAGAAAATGTTTCAGCTTCCCAGATTTTCTCAGCTAAAACCACAGTCAAAATAGAAATGAAAATGCATAGTTACCGAGATGACAGTTATTTAGACCCCAAAACTGACTTCCTTTGAATTAAAAATGATTTCTGATACATAAAAAGTCCTAACATTTGTTCAACAGTTTTAATTTAAAAAAATAACAGCATCCAAAAATTATGACATTCTTTTGGTCTGGCTTTTCATTTGACAATTTTTGTGTTTCCTTAATTATGTGATACATGGCTGATTCTTGGATTTTCCCAAGAGGTTATAATATACCTTCTCCTGGAAACAAACACTTTAATTGGGTACATAATTCTGGCTTTTACAAGGTGTCTAATCAGCTCCTAGGGCAGATGAATCCAGGTTTGCATACCACAAGTTTGAGTAAAAATATGAATGTTTTAGTGGAGGGTGTTTATAACAGCCATCCTTGGCCTCAGGGGTTAACTTCCTTATGCAATATCTCCTGTTTTGAAATACCCTCTGCTGGAGTCTCTCTTGCTACCAAGCACCGGGATAGTTTCAGACCAAAAAAAAGGCTAAATTAGCCATTGTGAACATCCCACTTCTAAACATGCAGGATTTTTTTCATTAAGAGATTAAAGTTCAGGTAGGTTATAAATTGTCATATGCTCACAGACTGATGTCTTCACGCTGCCTCCAAACCCTTCTGCAGCTTGTGCTTCTCTCACTAAGATCAATGCAAGTCCCCACAAAACCTGTGTGTATCAATAAGTTCTGGCTGGATCCAAACCCCAGTGAAACAAAGCTTTCTTGAAGCCTACAGGATTAACAAATACTACAAAAATAAACTATAGAAAACGTAATGCACAGTGAACATGTAGTGAATGCTCCAAGAGATCACTCCCAGATGTAGAAGGTGGACAGACTCAGACCAGCTTCTCGTGAGAGCAATAGAAATGTTCCAGCATTCACATTTTGCACACGCTCCAGCATTTATATTATGCAAGTACTCCACAGTGAGACTTATGTTCTCTGAAGCATGAATACAAAATAAAGAAGCTTTCAGTGGAAAATATGTATGCTTTCATCAGTATTTTTCATTTAAATGTTCTTGCATGCTAATCAGAGCCATCACTTAGAACACAAACTCACACTTCTCTTGGATGTCAGTTCATTAACGCTGTGCAGAAAGGGCTATGGATTCCAGAAGAAGCATCAGTCCAAAAATTGCTCCACATGGGAAAAACTCTGATTTTCTGTTTGGCTTCCAGAGAAATTAAGGGAGTTTTATAATGTTGGGCATCTCAAAATTTGTGGGTGATAGAGTCTGAAAGCAAGATCAGTATTTAGGTTAGCAGATAACCCTCCAGACTCAGCCAGCCAGCCACCCAGCCAGCCCCACTAGAAAGCAGCTTCACATCAAATGAAGAGCAATTGATCTTACAAACACAAAGGGAATGAACTTAGTCTAAGAGCCATCCAAAGCAATACACAAATGCATTCTTGAGAGACAACAGGAATATCTGTATGGACAAAAACCACAGTACACTCTGCCAGAAGTCTGACAACTCAGGATAGGAAGAAGAGACATATGCAAGGATCCAGACCCCATTTATGAAGTTCTAAAATGTAAAACCCACAAACTCTTTTGTAACATCACAATTCCTTCATTTTTTTGTCATGTACGCCAATATTATCCACTGCAAAATTGCTAAAACTCATCTTATCTCATTCAACATCTGTTGGATTTTCACACGATAAAGAGTCGTCTCAGTCCATACATTTTTCAAGCAACTATATAAGCCACATTCAATTTTATCTAGCATATCAGTAGAGCCTAGAAGAGGGAAAATATGTACTTTTAGACCATTCAGAAAGTTCATGTGAGTAGAAGTATATTATGCTGCCTTCTAATTTCTCTGAAGAAGATTAAGAAAAAAGATTCCCCAGAAATGGCCAGAGATACAAGGCAGAGTCTGGCAGCCTTACTCATAGGCTATCCATGGAGTAAAGGACTACTTAACACAAGTAGAGTTTGTAGGTTCCAAATTTACAAAGCTGATGAAAAATTGGGTCCTTTTATTTGTCTTTTGTGAAATGTAAAAGCAATAAATAGTAGAAGAAAAGATTCCAAGAACATTTTTGTTTGTTCGTTTCACATTATTAATTAACACCAGATGTTAATGGTCTATATTTTGTTTTTTAAGACTGTGGAGTCCGGGCTCATATGAGCTATGACTTCTGGCTAAGCTTGATTAACTTCCCAATTTCTACTATGTTCATTCTTGCTGTCATATTGAAATCCAATTTTCAAGGGGATGCCAAGTCCTTGATGAAAACAGTCTTTTATTATATCCTAACCAATGGATTAGAATTAGATTGGGCTCATATGGGAATAATCAATCACAGTTTACATTTAGGCCATTCAGCACATTTAATATGCATTTACACATACAGTGTATAAAAAGATACATACTATTAAACGCATTGTTTTGACACAGTTGAAGAAAATACAGATTCAAAGTATTCTAGGTCATTTGGACACATCTTTCTTCCATTAATTTTAATGGAAGAGATGGACCAGGTTCATGCTTGGCTTGCAGAGATACAATTTCACGGGAGTCAGTTGGACAATATTGATTTACTTTTGCTAAGAATAAGAGTGTAGATCTCCCAAAAGAGAATCAGTTTGTGAAACTAAATTATACTATAGCAGAAAAATTCAAAAGTACTCTCATTTGGCAAAGATATACTGATTAAAACCCCTCAGCTCCATCCTTTCTTTCAAATATTTCATTCTTACTGATTTTAACACATTTAAGTCCCTTTAAACTATAAAAAAGTTTCATAAATAAGGGCTCCTAGACAAGCAATTTGCTAGTTAATTCCTTTAAAGATTTCTGAGGATACTGATGTCCTCAGAAAATACTACTGGACTTTCTCAGAAATGTGTTAATTATGGTAGTATTTTGTTTCAGCAAAATATCCAAGCAAATATGGTTCAGTTATATCAAATCATGCCAACACTGTACGAATGCTAAATGAGCTTTTATCTACCTTCTATTTAACACATTATAAAATACTTTATAGCATAAAAGAAAGACAGAAAATCAAGACCAAAAAAAGTCTTGATTAACTAAAATATATTTTAATGCATTTTTCCATATGCATAAATGTGCTGCAGCGTAAGGTATTTCTTAAGACACATAGCTCTTAACATGATCAATTGGAATTGATTTCAAAGTATTTCACTATTAAGGGTTTAGATTGACTAACTACCTAGATAATGCATTTTACTGTACTACATAAACATAATACAAAAATATTAATTCATGTAAGTATTATTTTATGAGATGATGCAAGCTATCAACAAGTCTATGTTCTATTTATTCTCTGTAAATTTTTGTCTTCAGAGAAGATGATTTCACTACTAGCAAACCTATTGTGAATCCAGTCTAAAAGGTAATATAATAATATACTTTTGTCACCTTTTTTCCTTTTTTATCCTTAAATAACAATGCTTTTAAAAAAAAGTCTATTAAAATCTTTTAAAAACAACAACAACAACGAAAAAAAAAATCACGCTTTCTTGTCAGGAGAGTTTCTCAAATTACACGATTCTCCAAGAATGAATTACTGGGATACAAGGCAATAAAATTTTAATAACTCCTTCACCATATCAGAAACATGATGTGAAGGTTTCTGAGTAAAAAAAACTCAGAAAGTTTCTGAGTAAAAAGAGAAAAATACTTACTCTCTGTTAGATCTGGGTTGTGGGAGATGCTGAATGAGTCCTTCAATGATGTCTGTAGGCACAGTTCAATAAGAAGAACCAGAATACCTGCACATCAAAAATATATTACAACTTACAACCAGAAAAAAACCTCAATTTCTCTGGAAAACCAACCATCAGTTCCTCATTATCACTCTATGCTCTCTGATTCTTGGCTTTGTCTTTCACATTCCCACCCAATCAGGACTATTTCAAGTCCAATATTGTAGAACTGTTGGTTTGTTGGGTTTTTTTAACAAATTTTCTTGTTGTGCTTCCAGTAACAGTGGAGGGATAATCTTTCTGGAATATTGAGTCTGATTATATTGAGTAAAAGCTGATTTTTTTTACCAAATAAAAATATAAATAAAAAGCTCTGTGTAGGCTAATCTGGAGACAAGAAGTATTATTTAATTGGTTTGTGCTGATAGCTTGGTATTTTTTATATTTAAATAAAACATCACAGCACAGTTGTGACTTTTCATCTCTTTAGTTAAGTGGAAAATATCACATGCTTTAACAAACAGACTTTTTTTACTTACAAATCTATGCAAGTAAGAATTTGCAGACAACACAGTAAGATATTCTGCCTCCTAATAACAAGATGAAAAGCTTTGTAATTTGTAAAATAAGAGGGGCAAAGTGAAAAACAGTACAAAACAAAACCAAAACTGCAGGGTGCCTCAAAAAGAGTTGTTCAGTTTACAGCTGCAATCCTTTTGTTTTCCCTTTCCCTCCTACACCAGAGCTGTATGTTCTGGTGACATGGAGTGATTGCCTTCTGCAATGGCCAGGGCAATGTATTTCTCCCCTTCAGAAGACCTTTATTTTCCTCTGCATATTAAAGAAGACCCCTCTGGAGAAAAGGGCATTGAGAGGTGATGAATTTGGTATGGAAAAGACATCATAGAGTAAAGTTGCAACATTAGGATACTGCTAGAACACTCATTAATGTCATCTCATTATAACTGCTTAAGATATTCCATATGCAGCCAGCCTTGCAACCATTTCCTGGACTATTTGCTTTTTACACCTTGCTCCTTTCTGTGTGTACCTCCAGCACTCCCACTTTTTATCTCATCAGCCGTGAACTCCTCACCTTTTCCTTCAACAGCCCACTCCTGCTAGCTCACAAGGACTAGCAAAGTGTTGCCCACATCTTAAATTCACACACATTTTCATATTTCAAGTCCCAGACAGTGTCTAGGCAGCCAGTGGCCTGAGATCTCAACCACGCATGCAGCTCTGCATTGTCTTGCAGTTTCTTTGTGCTTCTTCTGGTTGCAATGGACCCAACAGTTGTGTCTGTCTCGCCCTTAAAAGTTGGGAGCTGTCTAATGAAGGATTTTCTTCCTTCCGAGTCTTTTCAGAGCACGTAGTTCAGCTTGGTCAGTGAACACTGCTAGTGCAATGGTAATGTACACTCAAGGGGTAGTAAAAATATTTGCTCACAAGAAGCTAACAAAATTAGTACATTTTGCTACTGTACACTCAAGGGGTAGTAAAACAACAACAACAAAAAAAAACCCAAAAAAATTCTTAAGACAATAAGACTCAGTTTAAATAGTTGCTATAAATTTAAAAATTGATAGGGCTGTGTTTTAATTGCTAACTTGCCCTGGATCAAAAATTACTGCTTGTTATCAACACTGTGATAAAACCAGCCAATTTTTAGGGTTGTCTAACTTTTAATGGATTTATGTAAGGAAATGCTCAAAAAAAAGAAAAATATTTGCAGAAGTATTGTCTACAAAGCCTTCAGTAAAATATTATGTCATCTATGGGAATGTGTCGTATACTCTGGTACTCGGTGATTTATTGCTTCCCGTTTAAATGACACTTGCTGAATTCTGAGGGACTTTCATTTAACATATAACATTTCTTTTCTAGTCCTTAAATACATGCACATTCACACACAAAAACACATTGAACAAGACAGATGTATTAACATTTGTTAGCAGGTCAAACTAAAACATTTTCAAGGACACAGTGTTCTCTTTGACCTGCTAACACTTAAGAAAGCTGCAACAGCCCTATATAATTCAGATTGTAATATGCTTTACTTAACCTTTGTTAACTAACACACGAAGGAACAGCTTTTCCTTTTAGTGAGGACAAAGCATGGTATTTCAAAAGGGCTTATGTGAGTTGAGAGTATGGCTCTGTACACAGTTAAATCCTACATTTGACTACTGAACCCATTCTTTCCCCTTCCCACCCAAATCCACATGGAAACAAAAGAATGGGAAAAAAAATCGTGGAATTGAAAATACTTTGCATTTTTTTCCATACCAAAATCATCATTATTTTCCATTTGTACATGATGTTCCCCTGTAGACAACATGAAACATCTAAAGGCACTTGTCAGGAAAGACCAAGGAAAAGAAGGACTGAGTTCATGAATATGCCGCAAGATAACCTGCACTGGTTTATCCACTAACTTAGTCACTGGAGCACATCCTATAATCTCCAAACTACAGTTCTTGCTTTTACTTCTGGGATTTGAGATCAGACTTTGACAGTCCTCAGCAAAGCATGCCCTCACGAGAGTGCTGTAGACTACTCCAGGCTAGTTCACAGAGTAGTTGGGGACCCAAGTAAACATCCTCATCACTGCTGGAGTTTCGGAAGTGCTGAGTTACTGGAGGGTAACTCCTCTCCTGGTTCTTTTCCAGGGGTCATTTAAGCACACTTTTTAGCAGCTTCTGTCTCAGGGACTGTAGGAGCTCTACCCCACAAGAACAATGTCATCTGTTTGGAGGAAAATACTTCATTCAGACACACTCTCTGCCTGGCTCAGATCTTCCATCTGGATTCAGTAGCCCAGTCACCATGTTTTTAACTTCTTCCAAGCCTTTTGAGCTTCCTAAGCCTTTTCACTGCTGTCTGTGATTACACTTGACCTTTGTACAGGAAACACAGAGTAAGGGAACGAAAGGGTCCTGCCAGACACAGGTTGTCTCTAGCAAAAATATGAGTAAAAACAAGGCTACCTTCACCCTCCCAACACAGCTCCTCTATTTTCAAGAGAGATTTTTCTCAATGGCTGAAGAAGTGAGTGTCAGGTGTGAAAATTATATGAATCTGTGAAATGGATTTATGAAGTGCCTGATATTCTATATACAAAAGATCTAAATACTTTCTGCATCATTGAAAAAGCTGTGTTTACAAAATCTCTAACTATGTCTACTTTAACAATACAAGAAACAGCACAATTTATAAATAGATTTTAATTTTTAAATAAGCTCAGCCACAAGCAGAGAGGTCTCACTTTCTTTCCTTTTCACTTACCTGGTTTTCTTATGATCTCAGACAGAGTCAGGTTCTCCAAGTCCACTGCTGCTTTGAGGAAACAGCTCAATTTGTATAAAGTACGTGGCTGGCTTTTTCAAGACCATCTGAGTTTAGACAGCCTGGTGCCCTATTCAATCCTTCTTTCCAGGAGCTTACTGTACAGCACCAAAGGAAAGGAGAAATTCCCTGAAAAGCTCATGCTAAATATTCTGTCTCAGTAAACAGGCTGACTCCCTGCAGGTGGAAAGTATTGTCCTGGTGAGTCTTGCAAATTTTGGGGAACATCAGACACAAAAAGCTGTTATCACTGAGGCCTGGTGCCCTTTGTCTGTAGAGTGGTCTGAGGAATGTTCTTACATCCCCTCACTGCTGTCACCCACAGTATAGAGTGAAAATGGGACTCTTAATTCAATTCCATGGTCTAAAAATTTTCCAACACCTTCTCTTTTGAGACATGAAGGTAAATGTTTCGCCTCTTACACTGTATCCAAATGCCTGTGTGTAGAAAAATTAAGTTTCCATAGGGTATAATTTTTAAAGGTAAAATGAAGACTGGAGAGTTCGAATGATCTCACTTGAATGATCTAATGCCAGTAATCTACTTGAAGAAATTTGTAAGAAACAAAATCCCAATTTTTTTTTCCATTTTGAACACAGTTAATTGCAGGATTGTCAGTCCTGAATAGCTCATGGCACTGGGCAAGAGGAACATTGAAGATATAGCTGTCTTGGATCATATCTTGGATCTTCAGATCTAGTCTTGGACCATTTTGGGACCTCGTTCAAGTTTGCTGACTGAGACAATTATTTCAGAGATAACTGATACTACAACCTAGACTTAGGTAAAAGCAATCCAGCCTTGCAGGCAAATTTAACTCTCCACTCTCAGTAAATTGGATTCTGCCAGGGAGGACCAGAGAAGCAGCAAAATTTCTGGTGGAAGCCTGTGAATGGAAACACTGGGATTTTAGGAGGTAGATAGGAATGAATGTCTAGGAGGAGATCCTGCAGTTTATAGGGTCTCGGGAAGCTGCAGCCACGGCCTTTCTCTTTTCCCACTTCTCATTGTTTCCCTACCATTTTCTGTCTATGTACAGTCAAACCACTGAAAAGATAATAGAAAATCATTCCAATGTGGATCAGGATTGTGAAATAATATGAAAAACCACTGTCTTCTGTTTATTTTCTTTTCTTTTCCACCATTAATCCCCAGGAGAGACACAGAACAGTCTGACTTTGTGATGCAACCCGTCACCGGCTTGAAAGCAGGCAAAGTAAGGAAGGCAGGGGAGTAAGAATTGCAAAAAATTAAAAGATTTCTCAAGACCCTCCCTTGGAGGCCCTGGAAGATGTTAATATAAGGTCTTCTAGTGGCTAGGAGCAGTTCTGGAGGCAGATCAGCAAAAATAAAATCATTTTAGAACAATAAAAGCAGAGACAGCTTCTGTATCTCAGCATGTCCCCATTTTCAAAAGCGTTAGTATGAAAGGACCACTAAGCAAAGACCTTCAGTTTTCTTATTTAAATAAATTATTTACAAAACACATCAATACCAAAGGGATACCTGTTATATTGCCCAAAAGCCACATTTTTTCTAAAGTGAATACAGCCTTTGGGGAATACGTGCTATTGTTCTATGTGTGAAAATTCAGGTTCGTGGAGGGCTTCAAACACTCTTCAACACAGTTATTGTTTCCTTCCTCAGAGTGTTCAGAACAATGGTGAGTGCTTGCAAGGAGAAGGTCTCAATATCTGAAATACAGCCTGTGCTCACAGAGTAAACAGTTTCCTCAGTGTCTACTATCTTTCCTTCCCAATTTCCTGGGCTTACTAAGGAAATAATTGAAAAAAACTAAGCTAAACAAGGAAGACTGCCCGAAGAAGACAGACCATCTAAAAATACAACTGCAGAATAGTCTTTACAAGTAAAGGCTGAAATTACTGACAGATCTCTGATATTCAGCCAGAATTTCCTGCGTGGCTTTTAGCCGTTCTTAAATATATACAACGACTTATCAAATAATATTAAACAAATTGCTCAATTTCTTGGTTAGAGCTCCTCATATGTGACACGAGGAGAGTACCAATACCTATTATTGTCTGTTTCTATGTGTTCCTGGTATTTTATGTTTCAAAATCTGTAAATATACAGTCATCACTGTACCAAATTGTTTACATTCTAAATTTATGTAAGGTTTTAATTTGACTTTCTCAGGAATTACGATGCATGAAGAAAAATACAATTCAGAAAAGAAAATCTTGTAGGCAAGTATATCATAACATTTGTCTCAATAAAAGCCAAACAACTTGCTCTTTTGTTGCTGTGTTGCTATAGCTATTTGCTATTCCCAGTTTTAAGTACAAATTGCAATTCTATTGTAAAGTTATGAAATATCACATTAATGTTTTCAGCCCAAATAAAAGCACATGCTTAAAGAAATATTGTGTACATTAATACTCATAAGACTGATTTGTTTATCTGGCTCTTTAGTTCACAGGTTCTTTGGTGTCACCCTATCATGTTAATAAGCATTCAGCACCTGAAACTTTTAGAAAGTATTATGTTATCCCTAATTGCCCCTATGCCACCTTCTCCATGGCTAAAAATGCAGTAATCACTACACACTAGTGAGCAATTTATATTACAACTGCATCTCACAGTCTGTATCTGCACGTTCAAATACCTTAAATATCAGCTCGGTCTCCACAATATGTTTGAAGTGGAACACGAAGGATGTGGGAAAGTTTATTTCTAATCTTCCCACCTTCCACCTTTTCAAATGCATAAATAAGCATTTCTGCTTTTAAGATGTGTGCTGTGAACCATGGCTTTAATTCCTCAGCAAACCTACCCCAGGATAGACAGGCTGAGCTCAAGCACTCCAAAACTATTAATAGTCCAATTGAATTGCTTCAGTCCCGGCTTCCCTGTTTCTCATCTCTGTGCAGGGAAGGAACTGAAATGGTGGGATGAACATTTCTTATACAACTTCACCTGTCATGGTTTTAGCACTGACAGCTACAGCTCCATTCTGAACCTAAGACTTTCCAGTAGGAGTTGAAACAGCACATGTCAATAACACTTTCCCATGAGAAGATAAACAATGTTTTCCTATTAAAGTTAGACTATTACACAATTTTGATTACACTGTGTCAGTTTTAATCAACTGCTTCACTCTGTGATATTGCTTAAGGAAAAAAAAAGAAGGAATATCATTTTCTCCTCGAATCTGTCATCAAGAGCACCAACTGCCGTCTTAAAAACTTTTGTTCAAAACACAAGTTTTGCCAATCTCAAAGGCTGTCATCTCTGAGGTACATTGAACTAATTAGTAATTTAGCAGGAGCAGAGGGAAAGAAGTTCACTTCAGGCAGTTTGGTAGACAGACAAAGAACAAAGTTCCTTTATCTGTATTAATACTTAAAAAAATAAAATTAATGTCCTGCAGCAAAAACAGTACCTGGAATGATTTTATGGAGTCAGTGCTTAATCTGAAAACATTCATACACTAAAAATATTTAATGAAACTAATTAGGAACCGAATTGCTTTCCTTTCAATGGAAGAAAAACAATATTAATAAATAAGTAATCTTAATGTATGTGTTATAATGAAGTCAGACCCATCAAGATCCCAGACAGAGGCTGAAGCATGGCAGTGTGTGCCTTCCACTGATTAAATGATGATTCACACTGGAATGTGTCGTGGCCAAGTCCGTGTCCATCCCCACCCCAACTGCAGGCAGCCACAGGATTTGCTCCAAACTCTATTTCACTATACTTTTTCCCTTGCTGCTGTCTTACTGATGGGAGGTCTGCTTATTTTCCTGGGGGAATTGGATGATCCCACCATCAGAATATTCCATTTTCAAAAGCAAAACACAGGTCCATCCCATTTCCAAAGCCAGGGTGGACAATACTTTGTGTGGCCAAACAGAATCAACTATTTCAGGTATATTCAAGAGGAAAGAACAAAATCCTCTTTTTTTATATACACCCACCTCCCAGGTCAGCCCATGGCTAGTAGCCCTGACTTGTGACAATCTGTGCCTTCTGAGTCAAAGCTGTATCAAGTTAAGCATCCGTACCAGAGCCCAGAATTGTACAACAGACTCTGCTGTTCCCCAGCAGGCTTCTTGTCCACCTAGTTTAAATGCCTTTCCTCCAATAGCCCAGTTGCATTGGAAGCAGGGTATTTTCTATAGCAATAATTCCGCACAATTTTTAGAGAAAGATTTATACACACAAGAATAAATTAAATATCAAAAATCAATATCCAGCTAGTCATTATTGCCTATAATGTGTTGCACCTCCATGGATAAAGTCAAAGGAATAAACACAGAAAGATTTTTATATGTGATTAAAAGGAAGGGAAAAGTATCCCGAAAGTGATTAAACATACTCTATTAACCTTTATTTTTTATGTTTAACCTTTCAAACAAGTAGTTTGCATGATGAGAGCTTTCAAATCTTCTGCAAAATCCTAGTGAATTAGGAAACTATGCAGTAAACTGATCTAAACTACCTGGGTTTTGGGACTCTCTGTCAGTTGGTTTAAAATCATCTCTTTGAATCACAATGCAAGATATTTTTTAATAGAATGAAGTTATAAGTGTTGGTTCTCTGGTGACAATGAATAAGTTGGTATTATGGGTGAAACTTTGCATGACTTAGTCTTTTCTTCTTTTAGCTATCAAAACCAAATATAAAACCACGGCACAATTCCCCTAATCATAAACTATAGCTCACTTGCTATTTTTAAGGGGGGGTTGCTCACTTTGGTGTCATAACCCTGTTGTTTTCTTTTGTAGGACCAAAAATGTCAATGGTAAATTGTTTACGAATGCAGTGAAAGGATTTCACTGCTTTTTTAAATATATATATGAGATTAATCTCATTTCTGTGGGAAGCAAACTACTATGTATACATGTCCCTACTTGACAGATGGATGGTAGAAAATTAGTAGTCAGAATGGTATTTTTACTCCTCAGATAGTTTTTTACCACATGGTCAGAGCACAAGGCATTCTAGCCCTAATTGCTTGGAGTATAACTAGACAAAGCAAGATATGAAATGAAGGAAAGAAAAATGATGTTTTCAGTGTCAAATCTTTCCACACTTGCTGGAGCTGGGCACTCCTCTGACACACAGACCCTTGTGACACCTGTAACCCAGCTGTAGGGATAACGACTGCATAGAGAGGAAGGACCAAGTGAGTTTTTGCAAAAGTATCTAAATTCCTAGATGTGTTTTGTAAAACTTTTGTGTCGAGTGACTTGTCTGAATTGACACAGACACTTTTCAGAAGAAGAGGGGGTCCTCTGAGTCCCAGAAAAGTGGTTTAATTACCTCAGTCTTCTTCCTTAGCAGGAGCTATAAGGCAGTAGAATAATTACATAATAACAATGCTTAAAAGCTCATCATTTAGACCATGCAAAGTGAACTGAAGAGTTGTAAACTGACATTTGGAAAGGTGACCTGAATGGAAAGAAGATATTTTTTTCAATCACTTATTCTCTGAGCTGCAAAATTTGAATTCTAAACTACAGTTAAATGAAACCACTGGCAATAATTATTTTTTAAATACCTTAAAAAAGGATGAATAAATGAATTTTCTGCTGTCTGAGGATACTAGTACTAGAATGTTATGGTATAATTTAAAAACACTCTGAAACAAAGAAAGTATCATCCTATTTCAGTTTCTTATTTTTACTTGTAAATTTTCACCAACATGCCATAAGTAAACTGCTTGCAGCGTACTTTAATCATTTGCCAGACACAGTCAAATAAGTGAGATTTTTGGGTAGGCCGTTTGCTCTGGATTTGAATCCAAATGACAGAATTATTTGGATATATCACAATTAAGTCTGTCCAGTTATGATGGCCATTTAATGAGCCTCAGCAAAGCAGAAGGGAGTTGGCTCTACCTGTCTAACCAGGGTTTTAATATGCCGTAAAGCTAACATAATAAATAATTTAAGTGTTGAAACATTACAAAGCTAAGACTTTCCCAGAGACTCAGTAATGTGGATTGTCACACATGGAGACAACCATCAGGAATCCAACCGAAAACAAAGCGAAAAAAAGTAGATCACAATATTTGACTGCTAAATATTACAAATGTGCTGTCTCTCTTCATATGAACACGTTATGGTTTGAGATAGTTGTAACTTTCACTTGACAGGAATTTTGTGGCTCTGCCTATAGGTCTGCTCTCAGGTGTCATGTTGCTAGAAGGCACAGTCCTGGGGAAGAGTGAGTGGATGAATGAAGGAAGACAGAGAGTATCTCACAGAGTTGTATCAGAAATCATACCCTGCCCTATTTTAAACAGAAAACCCAAATGATTTCTATCAGACACTAAATTAACCCAGCAGGGATTTCTGACTGTTCCAGGCAGAAAACTACTTTATTCATAAGAATAATTGGATATTCGAGAGATCGTCATGTTTTGTGCCATGAGTCGTAAGTGTTGGCTCATCCATAAAGGATTGTCATGGGGTCTGTGCCTCTTTACCACGGCAATTATGCAGTTGGTTAAGTTCAGCTATGCCCTGAAACCTAGCTTTAGGACAGAGTCAAGGTCCTAAACCAACAGGAGTTGGCCTTTTCAGCGACAAGCAGGAGCGAAGTTGGCAGCGTTGCCCTAGGAGCCTCGCCTGTCACTGATTACATGGACCAGCTAAAAGGAAATGGAAATTATGCTGGAAATGGAGAAACGCATGGAGGTGAGGGGGATGAGAGGTCTGTCCACATTTAAGAAGGAAATGTGAAAATTACCCTTAGTTATGGCCCTCCAGGAACAAAAGGAGGATATGATTTTTACATCTGCTAAATGTTCCAAGTCCTCTCTTCTTTTTGGTGACAAAAATACATAATTCAAAGACAAAGCATTTTTTCACCACCATAAAAAGTTCACAAGTTAGGAGGTAATTGCATTAGCACGCTGAGAAAAGAGAAAAGAATGCAAGAAATCCTGATTGGCATTTCCCTGTTTAAAAGGAATTATTTTCCAATACCTGAGCATGCCCAGAGGAGCTAGTCTCTGAGCAGCTGTGAAACAGAACCTTTTTACTTCAGGGTTAGTGCAGGGAGCTCATTAGCACAGCCTCAACCCTCAGCTAAACAGCCTTGTTTGCATATTGAAGCAATAGAATGTGAAGGTGTTAAAAAGGAAGAATTGCAGCCGCTACTCCTGACTGACATGTCTATCTGGGCTCTTGTGTTTACAAGAGAATAACGAAGCTGCCCCAAAGCCCCTACTGGGCCTGATTATTATGCAGAGGCTTCTTAGATTATGTATAATTGATATCCATTTTCCCTCCAGCTAACCAATGGCAGCTCTCAGGAGTAATGCTCACTCTCCTGCATCTTACCAAGCAAGCAAACACTGGAAATTGCTATCTTTTGCTAGGCTTAATAATTTTTAAAGACCAAAAATTGACATTTACATTTTTCAGAAGCAAAGATTACTGCACTGTTGGTGGGGTTTTCCTTCTAATAGCAATCAAACAGTGGAGATACTGTATTTAGGGGTGATGATGATCTGGGGCTATGTTATATATAGAAATGTGTATTATTTCTACATATTTATGTACACATACAGTTACTGGACTGTGTATATAACGTGTTTGAATGCCCCAGTTTTTCCATACAATAACAATATGGCAGCAAAAAGCAAGGGCAAGTTCTGAAAGCTTATTTTCTGCCTTTTTTTGCGTAAGATTTGCAAGGTGAGTTATGCGGCAAGGACATTCCTTCAATTACATTTACTGGTCCTCTTTCTGTAGTTACAATAGTTATCTTCATCCTTACAATTTAGGCCAAATGTTCAGTTCCTAAAACTGACACAGGCATGAAATTGAGTAGTGCAGTGCTCATTTTTTATTGCTCAGATAGTTCTCTCCTCTTCTAAGAGAAAATCCCATTGAAGTTCTTCCTCAAAAATGAGATATTACATTTAGCCTTTCAATTACAAAGAAGTTATGAGATATGAAAAGGGAGAGGTTTTTATTTCATTGGCCAATTTTTGGGGGTTGGGTTTGGCTGGGGTTTTTTTCTGCTTCAGAGCTTTTGAAAAGATGTTTGTGCAGGAGGATTGGGCACAATAATTTTTAAAGTTTTTCCAGTAAAGAGTTGATCTTGAAAGTGAAATGCTAATAGTTTGAGATAAACACGCCAAGTCTGTATAACCCTCTCAATGTATTGTACTTCAATCCTGACCTTCAGCCTTTTTGCTGTTTTGGTCCTGGATATCTCTTCAGCACAAGCTGTCAGTTGCATGGAGAATTTTTTATCCATACAAATAGTTTCCGGAACAAGGATGTGTCCAGTCCAATCATTTTCATGTCACCTTTCTCTCTAGAGGTGAAGACCTAGCTCACTAATCCTTTCTGCTACCTAACCTTGGCAGAATTTTAATCTGCTCTCTGAGGAGATGCACAAGAAAATGCAAGGAATATTAATACATGGGCTGAACTGGGTTGAATGTGCAAAGGTGAAGTTTCTTTCAGTCACTTGGATATATACCTATCCAAAAGCATAGCCATTATGAGCACACTAACCCCCCTCTCTGCACAGAGCAAGGCAAATCAGCAGAAAGGAAGATCATGAATTAATTTAACCACTTATAACTTCAGATTTCCTACCGAAAATCTACATACTTCTTCCATGCACTGAATACCTGAGCAAAATTAGATTATAATAAGCAAGGAGCATACAACCTTTACACAGCTGATTTTTTGTTCCAGTAACTTTTCAGAAACCAGAGAGTAGTCACAAAAAACTGAACAGCTTGCAGCTGCCCTTACCTTAGCATACCTGCCTTTATGTTACAGAAACATATATAGACAGAAACCAACTGTAGCAAAAAAAATTCTGCCCAAAGAAAAGGCAGGAATAGTCCCAACAGGCAATCATTCATATAATGATCTCCTGACCTGTATTTAACAAAAACTGCACACTAGTTCTAAGAAAGAGTGAAGTCAAACAGTCATTTCAGAGTTGCACCTTTGGCCAGTGGACCACAGGACTGCGATCTGCACTGTCACACAAGGATTTCAGGCCACATAATTACATTCCAAGCAGTGTTAGTCCTGCACTGACCACATAAATCTGTTAAGAGATAGAATAGGTCTTTTTTATAATGTAAGCTTCTGCTTTTTACATAAGCCTCTGCAAAGTGATCACTGCAGTTCTACAGAGAGCTTCCTGGTCACATATGTCTGTCTTTCCACCTCCTTTCAGGTGCTAACTTTCATTAAAAGAAGCTTTAATTAAATATTAATTTATTACTTTTTATTACATAGTGCTTTTCCATGCCAAGAACTGCTGAGCTTGCCATACAGACACTATTTGATCTCTGAGAGGAAAGGAAGAAGGCTGTGTGTCCATGGATGGGAGGGGGCATGATCTGTATTGAGATGCAGCCCACATTATGAAAGACTTAAGTCACATCCAGCACTTATGATAAATCTCAGGAGTGGCTCTATTAGAAGTGGCTCTATCATAATCACAGCCTCAGTATGATTTTGAGATGCCCCTCAAAAGTATTTGTAGTATTCTACCATCACTTCTCCTTGGAAAAAAAAACTTAGCAGAAAGACAGTCTCATCTTTTCTTTTGCCTTTTCTTTAAAAACACTGAAGCACAAGCCTTCTTGGACCTCCACCAGTGTCCAAAAGAGGATACAATACTTTCCTTTTCTTCAGAAATATGGAACCACCTCACTGCTCTCGGTTTGAGGTCATCTTTGGCAGGACTCTCTCATGAAGAGGGAGCATGTTTGGCCTGATTTGCGAAGTACTTGTAGAAGCTATCAGTAGAGATTGGGGCTGGCCTTAATAACACAAAATTTGAACGCTTATGGTGATGTGACTCTTTTCCTTCTATCTTTGGCTCTATAAGTCTAAAATAAGGACACAAAGCCACCCTTCTGAAGAGTAGACCCCGTTTCTCAGTATTCTTTCCCTGAGAAGAGATATAATAAAAAATGAATGTTTTTCTTTTATAATGGAGCATACTTTCCAAAGTCCATTTACCATCATCACAGAGAGAACATTTGTGCTGACTGTCCAAAAAAGATCATAATCAGTAAATATGCCAGCTGATGCACAGACTAGAGTTTTGGTCCAATTCTCTATATTATCAAGCAACATCAATTAAGAAATATTCAATGTTTGGTCCACAAAAGCATTCAAGTATCAATTTACATATTAAGACTTAAGTTTAAAATCTCATAAGAGGTTTTCTCTTTCTTTACATTTGATTTTAGATTACACCAGATTTTTCTCATTCCGTGTTGGTAATTCCCCAGGTCCAGGGGAAACCAAGGCACACAGCCATACATGAAAATCTACATTTTAAATCAGCTCTGCAACACATCTTTTCTACTTATTCCCTGCTTATAATTTTGTTAGGTAGTAACAGGGGTCTTTTGAGTCACAGCTTCTGTGCCACTCTGATGGCACATGGCACACAAATGAAGCCACAACATGAAAACGACTGCAGAACATGGTTATAATAAAAAATAATTGGAAGCCCAGGAACCTATGATCCAGAATAAATTTTAGCTTGCCATTCAGTGTACTCTCCATTCATTACTATTCAGTGGAAGCGCCATACACACAAACAATAAAAAGTTTACTCTTGGTACTACAATTCTCACCTGCAAGAAGGTGAAAGAGACTAAAGTGGAGAAAAAAATAACTGCTGGAATGAATATTTAATGACTTCTTCAAGAGGTTAGCGCAGGAAGGGAGGAGAACAAAGTTTGCCCTTCAAAGACTGCTCTTGTATAAGGTCAGTGAAATTTGTTTTACAACTCTACTGAAATAAAACGTAAACTCTCTCTTAATTAAATTGGTCCTTTCTTTGTTGCTGCTCCCAGACACACTGTGAAACACCTGAAACTTTCTGTATCCTAAAGAAACAGGCTATATTTTTATGTAAACAGAGAAATAATTATAATCTCTTTTGTAGTCAAAACTCTTATTGATCCATATTGTTTCCTACTTCAACAAAGGAATTTAACACAATCCATTTGCACAAGCCAGTGTCCAGGAGCTATTTCAACTTTTCATTTCCTCTATACCTTGCTGGGCTATAGCTATTGTATGCTGATCTGAATATCTGAGTATGTTGATCTGACTGATCTTAGTGCCGTACAAAGTGTTATTGCATCAGAATTAGCATCATTTTGTGAACAGGAATGACAAGGACAATATGCCAAGGTAAAGCAATGCTCTTTGAAGAGACATTGAAAGTACCACTACATAAGACAATCACCTCTCCCAACTCAATGAGCTAAAATTTCTGGTCCTAAGAATCTGTTCATGTCCATAAAAACATAGATCCAAAAGTTTTCAAGATGCTCTTAAGAACAGTCCCTTATTTATTTTCAAGACTGTTAGTCTTTCTACCTTTCATGTTTATCACTGGATTTCTCTTAATTTCCTGCCAGACCAGCTACATGGATAGAATACCACAGAGACAAAAGAAAATTTCCACAGTCAAGGGCTGCTTGCTTGGGCTGTTTTGTTCCTCAGAAGTCCTTTTTCAGGCAGCACTTCATTGCTGCAACAAATTAATCTCCAAAGCCCTGGGCTGGTAATGAAGTGCGATGGATTTGCAAAAGCTCGAAAGGCATTACATCTATTACCTGAAAGAAAAATGAGGTGAGTGCTCAGCATGGGAAAATTAGCACAGCAGCTCTGTCAGAGGCCAGTCTTCCTCTGGAGCAGTTATTAGTGAAGTTAGTTAAGTCTCAGAACCCTCTGGTTCATTTTTGGCCTGCACCAAAGAGTCATCTCTACAGTTGCGCTTGAAATCTAGAACTGCATGGATCTTGGGTTGCCATTTACCACAGGTATGGTGAAACAAACTATTCTCAAATACTGTCATCAGCCTGATCTTTGTTAGTACTCACAGATTCAAATACAGGCTACTCATTAGTCTATTTTCATCCTTCCCCTTTCTAAGCCTATCATAACTTTTATCATATTCTGACGGAACAGTTGCGATATTTGTGTTATCATTCAAGTGGCTAAATTAGTTATATTCTATTTTATCTGAAAATATTTTAGCATGTTGCCACTGTAAAATAAGATAACACTTTTGGGAGATAAGATGGACAGATGTCTTTGGCTTTAATCTAAAACAAGCGGATGGGGAAAGCACATAAGTACATAAATATGGCATTTCCTGAGTCCCACTGAAACGCCCTGCAGAAACATTCAGCATATGTCTCCTCTGACACTTGAGACTCAATCCAAGGCTGTTACAGCAATCAGTCTCTTAATGGTCCTCTGGGAGACCTGCTCTGCTCAAGCTCCACAGTTCTCTGGAGAGGAAGAGTCAGCAACTCCTCTGCAAAGTACTGTTCGTCCAAGCTCCTACTCATGAAGATGGATCAAGTGCAAGAAATCATCCACCACCAAATAGACCAGCTCACTTCTTGTAGAATGGATACTTTTAGACTGAGATGGAGCTTGACTGCTTGCAAAGCAGGCCCTGCCGCAGGAGCTCAGTCATGACAATTTTTCTTTGAATCCACCGAAGTTACTCTATTTTTCTTCCAATTACAGCTACTGCAGCTGAAAGCAGAATCAGTGCCAAGTAGATTGTATTGCTGACACAGCAATTGGGAGCTCAATAGCAAAAATGTATCCCCTGCCCTTTTATTGGAAATTTATCTCCCAGCAATAAAGAAGAGAGAAAATGAAGCATGTATGGTGAGGTTTCCTATTAAAGCATCACCAAGCATGTCAAGTGCTGAACACATAGTGCATAAACACATCAATCTCTTCCTCTCAGCTTTTTGTGAATCAAGACATTCTCCTATCTCTCTAAGCATTACATTTTACTTACTTTCAGGGCAGAAAAATTGCCTAGAGTTCCTGGCCTTTTTCAGGATCATAATATGAGCCATTAAGTAAACCATATCCATTCAAGATTTTTTATTTAAAAATATTTTCTAACAGTATCAAAACCATGTCTCTGCATTATTCCAGAACATCATTTAACAAATTTTTGCAGAGTAAGCAAGGAATGTGTTTAGTTTGTTTTCCCTTACATTTCAGATACCTGTAAATATATATACAAAGAAAGCATAGAACATAAACATTTTTGTAATGGAGCATATTGTGGGAATTAATCTCATCCACTTAAAAACATAGACTCTGAAATTAAGGTGGTTCAAAAGACAGCACATATCATCCTCTCATGGGTGTCTAAGGCAAGTGTAATGAAGCTGAGTTGGCTCAGTCTAGATGTCTAACATTAAGATGCCTGAAATCAGAGAAGTTGAAGACCCACTGCTGTGTGGCAGACCAAGACAAAGGGTTTGGGCCAATGTGGAAGGACTGGGACCGCCTGTATGAACTAACTTTCATTACAAACTTCAGAAGATATGTAATACTGCCTGTTGTTCTTGAAGAATTAAGTTCCCTGACCACAGGTAACAAAAGGAATTTGCAAGAGAAGAGTAAATTGTCATTCACTTAGTGAAGTAATTTATTTGAGAGATCATGTACAACACTCCAGTATGCCAATTCCTTCTCCTAGGAAGTGACAAATAAGCTACTGTATGAAATTTAGAAATTAATATTTATCTACATCTAAAGCACAGGACAATTTGTAGGTGTGCAGGACAGCGGCAAACATTCAGTAATAGACTGATCCCATACCCCAAACACGAGAACTTTTCTTAACCAAAATTACTTCTGCATATCACACATTTGACCAAGCTTCATCACACTGACCTTATGAATGTCTCTAATTTAGGATTTATTCTTGTGTGTTACCTCAGAAATCTATAGATTTTTGATACTAAGAAGGCTGAGCTGGACTTTCTCCAAGACTTTTAGATGCTGATATCGAGAGAAATAGCCATAATAATTAAACAGGTAGGCCAGCCACCTAAAACAAAACAACACAGCTGCCCATTTTTATATTGATTGTCAGAAAATTTTACATATTTTTAAAACACAAATTTCACCAGAAGAGGAAATGGGATGGGGTGTGTGGGGACATGAAGACTCAGACTCTCTTCCAGGAATGAAGAATCTGGGCATGGTCAACAACCTGCTAGTTGTGGAAAACCCTACACCATGAGAACTAACAAGCAGTCTAAATAAAGAAATTAGTACAGATAGCAAGAATTCCCCTGAACTCAAGGTAACAAAACACCTTTATGTAGGCAACAATCCTTTTAACCATCAGTCACCAGTTCATTCATACTTGCCATAGCAGAAAGCAACTGAAGTTTTTGAAGGGTGTTGTTTCAGAATTGCTGCCAGAAATTGGAGATGAAGGCTTATCAGCATGGAAAACACAAATCTGGCACAGACCTCATGTAAACTAACAGTAGCAAGAAAAGCGAGAGGAGGAAGTTCAAATGCCCTTTTTTGTTCCGTTCCACCCTGCTTTGATGCAGCAATTTCTAAGTTTGAATCACTGGAACACAGTAGCTAGTCCCTTGCCTTAGTCAGTGTTTGTTTGGCGTCTAGCAAAATGCAGCTTGTCCTGTGGTTACACTTTCTAGGCATTACAATACAAATGTGTAAACAGCAAATGTAATCATTCATTGAGTGGATATTCTTTCTATTAACCTCTCCTACTAAAAAAAAAATTGTATATCTTCTAGCTAGGGACTTCACTAGAAATACAAAATCTATGAGGAAGACTGTATAGTAATACCAATAAACAAATACTTCCATGAATGTCTTAATAAAAAGAACATTCAACAACCAACTCCAACAGGAAGCTTCAGTCAACAAAATCTGTGCTCACAACACAAAAAATCAGAAATATCTTCTCCATGTTAGAAGTCAGTTAGAGAAGTTGTGATAGTGAAATTAGGATGGTCTACAGATAGAGGCATGGCAAATTGTAGCGGCAAATGGTGTTCTGCCATGACACTGATTTTTATATTTAGAAAAAAACCAAATGAGTTTTCCTGCACACAAACTTCTCTTCAGAATGCAGTGTTATTCTTTGTGATTACATATCATATTGCATCATCACCTTCTGTTCTCTGTAGTTACTTCCACAGGGCATAAATATTTACTCCATTTACCATTCCAGCTCCCTAAAATGAATGCCATCTACCACGTAAAAAATTTTGTTTATAGACTAGGCTTTGCTTCTAACAGCATAAAGTCTTTTTATAGCTCTATTACAGTCAATATATTATGTCTTTTTTCTGTACTGGTGTTGCCTAATGAAACCCTTCCCAAAATTGTGCCATGCGCTCTAAAACCACAGCAGGAAGCATTCTTACATTAAAAGCTTTGTTACCTAAATAAAGAAAACAAGAGGAGAATGAAAAAGAGGGCATGTTACAGCTGGGGAACTGAGACACAGACTGATTTGCTCAAAAGTATTTTCCAAAGACACACAATAAATCAGTGGCAGAAGGTCTGATTCCTTATTCCCTATTCAGTCTCAAACTTTCCTTTCTTTTATTATTTCCTCTTCTACATGATATTACTTACCCATACACATGAGCAAGATAACTATCACAACTATTATGCTATGCTATTATATAGCACTAAGGGTGAATAAAAATGCAGGCTATGGAGTGTATCAGTTTTATACTGTGCTTTCGAATGTCACAGATCTCCACCCATAACTGTTCTGCATCACTGTTTCCATAGTAACAAGATAACATGAGAGGCTTTGGTGTGTGTTACTGTCTCTGAAAGAGTCCAACCTCAAGATGAGAATACCATATTGGACTTTGTAAATGAATTCTGATTTGTTCCTTTCATGCAAAATATATCCCTGAATGATGTACCAACTTGAATAGTGACGTTATTCAATTTGATGATAGTAAAAATTATAGATAGAAAAGAAAACAGGTTTTAATGTGTGACAAGGAACTGAAAATGCTTTTCCTTTTAGATAACAGGAGCTACAAGGCAACAGATTCCCATGCCAAATTAAAAATATTTACAGCAAATTGACAGGAAGGAATTATGTGATGGTAACGGCATATGAGGAACAGCAAAAGACTATGGAGAATTTTTAATATAGGCTAGTCCCCCAAAATACAGCTGATGTCCGAGGAAATGTGTGATGTGAGATCACTCCATAGTACAGATATAATGGTAGCAACCCAGGTATCTGCACATCCCAGCAGTTGAGATCTGGGAGATGATAAAGAGAAGTAAAGGAGCACAACAAGAGGACAGCAAGCTACAGTGGAGCTGAGAAATAGCAGCAGGTACAATGGAAAATGAGATGATTTGTGTGATGTGGTCAAAAAGTGGCTGGGAATATGTACATGGAGACTGTAGGACAGAAGAGAGGCAATGGTACTGCAAAGGTAAGTAAGAAAAAAGTCGCATACAAACTGTAGACAAAAAATGTACATTGAGCTCCAGGAACCATTTTTGACACTCCTAAAAATTTAACCTGAGGTACAGCAATACCAACAAACCTCTTCCCACTGCTGAGCTCCAAAGCCCACTACACAAGCTCACTTCCTGATCTTATTTTTGCATTTTTCAGGATATCAGTTATTTCATAGAATAGTTTGAAGCGTAAAGTACATATAATGGGTTGTAAAACATAGGGACTTTTCTGACTGGCTCCCTGTGGCAGGAATGTGATTGAAATACTGTAATATGATGCATTCTTATAATTCAATTACTTTTTTCATATATTTTGGCTGTTTATATATTTTGTCTACCTTTTGATGTCTAAAAGTTAAATTAGTTCAAAAAGTCTATGGCGATGGAAGAGCCTCCCTCTGACTTGCAGAGATGTGCATGGCTGGGCTTGTATTCTCCTGCCATATGTATCTCTTTTAAAGGTTCTGACTTCAAGGGGCTGACAGCATTTCTTCATTTGATCAATAGCCTGAGCAGTTGCTACGTGCTCTGGTGTGTACAATGGAAGCGGCCTGGCAGTGCTGCCTCTCTCAAGAAAAGCACTAAGAAAAAGTCACTTCTTTCCCCAGCAGCCCTGCACAGCAGCTCTTCATCTGTGTTGAACGTCACTAAATCCGGACGGCAGCTCCACACGGCCACGCTGGAGCAGCGGCAGCCCCGTGCTGGTGGGGTCAGCAGCCACGGGAGAGCACAAAGTTGGGGCTTGCATCAGTCAGTACATGGCCAGTCCAGAAGAAATTAAATTGCCTCCACTAAAACACTGGCCAACCCTCACTGCAAGGAAAGTCTTCAGTTAAATGCTCTTTTCTTCTCTCAAAACTTTTCTTCACATCATTTGTAAGAGGAACATAGGGGAACCTTTGTAAAATCATGAGAGCTGGGGATAGACTTGTGTGAAAGTATGAAAGTGTCTACTGTGCAACAGTTTTCCACATAAAATAATCTATTCTCCTATTCGTGTTCCATTCAGGCTGGTGGGGACTCAAGTGGCTCTAATGAGACAAGAATGAGCAAAAGGCAGACTCGTAGACTGTGAACTGAGTTTCAGCAATAATGTTTCTCAGGGGCTGGTTATCTCCTGAGTTTTAAACACCACTCGCTTATTGAAGGATGATAAGTGAAGTGAAGATGAGTATAAACATGTATGTGTATCTGCACAAAAGTGAGATTTGCACCAGAACATCCAGTGATCTCCCTCCTCTCCCAGTGAACCAGTCCTCTGACCTGCCCCATGAAAGCTTTTCTTCTTCCTCCCTCACTGACAGCTCTGAGCATCCTTTTCATCCAGAGGTCTCTGCCATTTCAGATCACCTGCTCTACAGCTGACTTTTGCTCTAGCCCTGCTCAGGTTTCTAGGGAGTTCAGAAATGACCTTATGTTTTACTGAATTCATTCAACCTTTCAAACACAGAAAGGAATTTCAGAACCTATTGTGTACAGTACCTGTCCATAATATGGCACACCACAAGCCTTCCTGCCCTACCTGCAGATTATACAGCTGAAATGTATTTAACCTTCAGCACATGCAAGAGCAAGAAATAACCAGAACTTTGCCTCATAGTAGGGACATGAGAAATCTGAAAATCTGGTAGATGATTATGGAACAAAGCTTTCAATAGAAAAGTGACATTATAGTAATGCTGATAAATTGACTATCATAGGTGTTAATATTTGCTATGGAACTGTTGACCCTTTACCTTGCAATGGAACTTGCTAGAAGATACCAACAGGACTCCAGTCTCTAACCCTAAGCTTGATTTATTCCCACAACAACAAACTGTAATGATATTCTTTAAACAGAGATTACTCAGATTTTCTGAGTGAGATAAGTAAAGCAAAACCTTTGGAAGCTATTTCAGTCCTTCACAGGGAGAGTTTGAAGGGGATGCTTTTGTAGTGTGTTTTGTTTTACTGAGGGATTTTTTTGACAGTCTTTATCTGCAAGCCAGCAAGTTTCAGTGACTTCCTGCATCATACTGACCCTACCTCACTTGGTCTCCAGACAATTATTCTTCCGTTCATCACTTCTAAATGCTAGTTTTGAATCTGCTCTTTGTTGAAGATCGTACCCTGCACTGCTGCCCCAACTCCTTATTACCTGTGTTTCGTCCCTTTCTGTTAGGGAAAAGTGTAATTTTTATTTTCTTCCCAAATGCTCCAGCAGCAGGCAGGATAGTAAAAAGTACCTTTCCTTTTTACTATTGCAGTACACAGTATGTGCATAACAAACTGAAACAAACAAACCAAGTGGCTGTATGAGTGTCCCTGGTATGGAACAAAATAATATATTTCTTTCATCAGGATTCCCACCTGTGACCTGACATAGTCTATGAACCCTGGATGCAGTTTGTATTGTTAGATGTCTGCAATGCAGAAGTCTGGGATAAATATCAAAAGGTTTTCTTAACAATGAGCTAGAAGGAAACAGGCATTTAAGGCTGAAATTCATTTAACAAATTTGAAATGCTTGGTTTAGGCTGAGATGTATAAAATCTTACTCTTAAGGGTTAAGTCTTTGGCGGCATGGGGATTGTTTAGGAGCACTACATGAATTAGATTTCTCCAAATCAATCCAGACATAAGTGTATCAAAAGTGAAAAATATATGGCAGATATTTACTTGTAGAAGACTTACAAAATTGGGGGGTTAGTTCCTCCTGTTGATCATGTCAGGGTTGTATTAATTGCCTAAACGGTTTAAGATGCAGTTGTCTGTAAGGAATAACACCATGTGATGAAAAATAACATCAGTAAGTGAAGAATGCAGTGGGGAACACATTGAGAGAATGGAAGAAGTATTTTAGGACATATTTTAAACCCTGCCAGCTACGGGAAACAAAGTACTTATAATCTCTATATGCTCCATAGGGTTTTTTTATTCTTCAATAGTATCATGTACTCTTATAATCAGAACAAGTGAAAAACATCCAGCTAAAGCCAACTACAAATTCACCACGCAGACCTTTTTCTTTAACCTCCCTGAAACTACAGGTCATTGTGTTGGACAGGAGAGAACTTCCCATTCACTAAGGACTCTGTAGCCTCATGGAAGTAATCCTCTAACAAAATTGGAATAATTTCTCATTGAGATTATGCCAGTCCTCAGGTTACAGAAGAAGCCTCATGCTTATTTTCCTGCAAGTCTACTGGAAATTAGTACTATCTATCTTAAGAGTGGATTCATTGAATATGAAAGAGTAGGGAAACTTTTGTATCAATTTTCTTGGAAGTTTTGCCAGTTACATTTCATAAGCCTCTGTAGTTCTCCTGGTAATGTCAGGGATCTTCCTAACTCATTCTGTACCACGCAGAAAGTTGTCATAGGCTTGAAGCTGTTAATATCATAATATCATATTAAACTAAAAATTGAGACATACAGAGACATATAGATACTCATCCTATATTCATGGTCCTCTTGTCTCAAAAATATCAACTTCAAAAACTTTAATTTGAGGGAAAGTCTCAAGCATGCTGTGCTTTTCTGTGTTGGTTGGGAAATTTAGACTTACACCTAACCAACTCTCCAACCAGGAAAAAGAAAGAGAGAGAAAAGTAACATTAAACACCCTCTATGGGGTGTATATTGTCAGTTACCCTGGAGGATTAGAAGCCCAGTCTTTTGACCTATAAAATCTTCCTATGGTTGTTTCGCTAAGAGCAGAGTTTCTCTTCAGCTATTACAAACTAATTGCTTCAATAGCTCTTCAGCTCAGCCTCCGTTCCTGCAGACTCAGTTCTCCTTAATGCCTGCTGCATTCATGGATTTCCTGTGTCCTTCCTAAAGACAGGTCTGCACAATATTGGCAGGTGCAGTCTGTGCTAGCTCCTTCTCCCACCACGCTGCCCCAGGAACCTGCTGTTATGTGACTCAGTTTTCATCACAGTGTGTAGGGGAGAACAGAGGGTTGCAAAGAGCAAATGGGGCGCTTAGGGTAAGAGTATGGAAACAGGTACTGTACAGGACTAATACTTCGCGATGTGCCTGCAGCATTATCCAAGCAGAGGTTTAGAGAACTCCCCTACTAAAGACTGAATCAGGCCAATAACATCTAGTAGCTACATATATATATATTTGTGTGTGTGTGTCCATGTGTGCACACATATATATGCATAAAAACCTCAAAATCCACTCATATTTTTGTCCCCATAACATTTTGTGTGAAAAAGTTCCAGGTATTGTTTTGCCGGCTTCTTGCTATATGCTAATTTTCAGCTCTTGTATTGTAAAAAAACGGTAGAAAATTATTCTCCGTCCCCTTCTCTGTTTGTGATTTTCTAGCCCTCCCTCATATTCTTTATTTCAATGTCTCTTATCTGAAATGAAAGGTCTTAATCCATTTAGTATATGTTCACATAGAGATCTGTTTCACATTTGTTGCCATACCTCTTGCTCTTCTGCCTAAATATTCTTGCTGGTTTATGCGTTTTTGTCAGGGGGGATATCAAAACTTTTGGCAGTGTTTAATATGTGAGTTCACCCCTGATTTACAAAAAAAATCCCCGTACATCTGTGTTCTGTTCTTCTGGTCTCTGCTTCCTCCCTGACAGCATGAAATCATCACAAAACCAGCGTGCTGAGGAGGATCTGCTCAGAGCTAGCTGGTAGGAAACTCAGAGCAAGGAGATGCAACCACCAAATCCCTCCCTTCTCTGGGATTTCACAAGCTCCAGATCAGGAGTAAAAAACCTTCTCGTGAGTTGCCCTCCATGGCATCATAAATAAAATACTGTATTGTGTACAGAGTACTCACTGGATCTGGGAGAACTCTGGTCCCATTGATCCTCTTCTGCTGTTGATGATTCCAAGCCATCCTTTTCAGCTCCACAGGAGCACCCACAAAGGGGCACCTACAGGTGCATCTCCTCCCAAGTGCCACCTGGACTGGAGGGGAAAGCATCCAACCCTCCTCAATGGGTCCCAGATGGTATTTTTTAAGTTTTTTGTAAGCTTTAAAGGAAGGGATAGAGAGTGTCTAGAGGAATAACAGGTCACTCTTCAAGGGGGAGAAACCTGGATTTAAATCCACAAAATTTAGGAACTAAACCGAGGTTTTCTGCATGCTGGTCAAAAGCCCCAACCTGTGAGTTGCTATACAAATGGAAAAAGAGTGTTTATACTTTCCAGCTTTGTCAAAAGAGGGGGGGCATCAGAAGTTATTCTTTACTCTTAAATTCTCAATGTAAAAGCTTATTTTTTTGTAAATTTGTATTAATAAAAATGGACAATTGTACACTATGCAGTAACACTCTTTCAAAAGCAGAAATGCAAGACATTCTTTCCTATTTTTCCTGGCATACACAGGCTTCAGAACTGAGATTTCTAACCCAGTATAGCAGCACAAAAGTAGGGAAGTTTTGTCCAACAAATTGCAGAATGTAGCAACAGGGAAAGACAGGAAATTTTTTTGCCTCTCTTTTTCCCTTGCTTTGTTGGTAAATTTTTCCTCTAGATATTGGAAATGAACAGAGCAAAAGGAAAGGTGGGCTTGAATTCAGAAGGACTGAAGCTTTGATCTTAAAAAAGTTAAAAGTCAGAGCACAGAGAGTACACGTATCACTAGGTCAGGGGAAGTGATGTCACACTCATAATGAGCAACAACAATGCTTCTGAAAAAAACAACTTCAAAAAATGCCTCCTAGATATTACATCAAGGGGTATGTTTGCAGGTTAACTGCCTCCAAGCAATCTTCTATATTGAACTACTTTATGTGCAAGACTTCCAGATCGTTTACAGGGCAAGTGCTTAGGAAAGTAGGGGCTTTCCGAGCGCCTGAAAAGATTGTCTGACTGATTGTCTGTCTACAGGTTTTCTTTGAAAGCTATTTTAAGTATATGATCCCATCCCAGCTATTTAACTCAGGAACCTGCCAATCACACACTGCCTAATTGAACCCTCGGATACTGTAGGATTGCAAGCCAGAAAGCATATGAACAAAAATGTGAAGAAAGGGTTTTCTGCTGCTATTTCATTCTTCAAACCCAATTTGAAAAGGTCAAATTTCAGATTGCACAGCCCCATTGAGACTTAGGGACTAAACTGGGACAATAAAAAAAAAAAAAAAAGCTAATTTTTTTCTTCCATTTTTGAAAAGCAAGAGGAGGTCTTTAATACCAGTTACTTGCTGGGGCTGATAGCAAGGTCTTAGGGTGGGGAAAGGACAATGAAAACTGAAAAAGGGAGACATGAGTCAGTTCTTGTACTGCTGAGCTGCTAAATGATGACTGACTGACTGTATGACATTCCCTTCAGAGACACTTGTAATCCTGCTTTCTCGAGTTTGATTTTTTTCTTCAAAGAGGAAATATGGGAAAACAAACAGAATTAGGGTCTAAATAAGGGAAAGTACTTCTGGAATACATTCTACAAAAGGCTAGAAATAAACTGTATTTCACAATGGTTGAACTGTGGTTCTGAGCCAAAGCCCCCCAAGGTTAAGTGAAAACCTCCTTGATTTCAACATGTCCGAATCCAAACCTCAGTGTTTTATAGAAATGAGAGTGGCAGTATCGATCTTGGCATGTATTAAACAAATTTAAACTATTTATTTAATCAGCAGACAAATGTATTATCATTGTTTCCACGTTTATTGATTGACTGCATAAAAACATGTGACCTCAACTGGCATAAAACCTTAGGACTCCACCAACTCCAGTGAAGTAGTAAGGGTTAAAGTCAACAGAGAGATCTGAAAGATAAAGGAGAAGGAACTTTATACAGTCATGGCCATCCATGCTCTTAGATGAAATATGACTGAGTGAGCTCTTAATAATGGCTGAAGAGCAGCTATTCTAAGGAAGAAAAAGCATCTGACCGCATATGCTCATGTAGCAGGTGGTTTGCAATTATGATCACCCCCAAATGTTGTCAGCAGTACGTCTTTGATATTTAAAGGGGGAGTGTTAATTCTATTGACCTTATTTGCAGAACTTCTTCCATCCTGTGAGCATTAGTGACTGTCAGGCTGCACACTTCACTTAGCTGTCTCCTGGATGTTTTACTTTTAGTGATTTTTTTTTTCACCTGAGGCACTTCAGACATGTAACTTCAGCAATCAATTTTGGCCCAAAGCAGCACAGGCTTCAGTCACAGAGAAGCAAGTATTTGCATGCAAGCTTGCTATTAAAGCACCAGGGAGAAGAGTGAGTACACAAAAGCTTAAGAAACTGGAATCTAAGTTGAATCATCATACAGTCAGCTAAATTACTGGCCCTGTAATTAGCCTTTTTGGAGGTCTCTTAATTGTTAATCCCTTTGCTGTTTATAATTGCTTTATTGAATATAAATTAATCCAATTTTTTAAAAAATAATCATGCAATTCTAATGGCTACATAAAATTAAAAATACGGAAACTACTTTGAGAACCAATTTAGATTAGGCTCTGTTGAAAAAATTAGTCTTGGGAATGGTATTTTTTGCTTTTTTTTTTTGCAGGAACATTGAGTTGCAAGGATGAGATGGGTTAATATTTCATTTACACAGTGTATGCAAAGCAGTTGTATTTAAAAATTCACTAGATTGGGAGTATCCACTGCATATGGAGAGTGAGTCAGTGCCAAATCAGAACTGGATCCATTCCAAGGAAAGAGAGCCAGGGGTTAGACATCTGTAAAGTGTTGGATGGGATGAAGACAAAGGTAAAACACTTCAGTTCATTACACATCTAGGCTATTTCCTAGCCACACATGTAAATCAAATTTTCCAGACCAAAACCACCATATCTAAAGATGGAAATTTGCATATTTTTCAGTACACAGAAACTTTATTGGGTCCCATAAGGGCTGACTTAACCTGAACATATACCACTGAAATACCCAAGGTCTTATCTGACCCAGTCTGGGTTAGAAAAAAAAAATATATCATCCAGGTGTCTGGGACTTCCAACACTACCAGGAATTACCTCATTATCCCACAGCACTACTCTTTATCCCTCATCAGATAAAGAGTATGGGGGGAAGGACATGGAAACATGAGAAGGAGAACAGATAAAAGGAAACTAGGGAGAAGAAAAACATGTTGAGTCTTAATTGAGCTTGGAGAGGAAGCAACAGGAGAAAAACACAGTTGGCTGGTTTATGATTTATTCTCTTTAGTGATCTATGTTTGCAGTAGATTGAAACGTGCTCTTGTTCCTAATATATATTTTATTCCTTGTTTATCAAGTGTGAAGTCAAGGATGAACAAGTTTAAGTTATGGGCAAAGTGTGATGCTTCTTTAGAGCCAATCTCATGAGGAATTACGTTGCAAAGCCCAGTGAGCATGTTAACATTTTCCAAGCAGTTACACATCGTTCTACTCTGAGCCTCAGCTCAAGGAATATATTGGTTTAGTGTGTTACAATAAACATTTAAATGTATTAAACTTTATATAGTCCTTTATATGCATAATGTGCAATCTGGATGCCCAGTGTTTCACCAAGAAATCATCACTGACAGCACAAGAAAAGAAATTGAGGCTAAATTTGGAAAGAGAAAGGAAAGGAAGAGCAGAGCCAGATACACAAACCAATGGAAATACAATCCTCTTTCTCCATTTACCTATAAAAAGAAGGGAAAGATGGCCAAGTTTGGAGGGGTAGCAGGAGAGAACCAGCACAATGAACAGAGATCACTGGTAGTGTCTCCAAGGTTTCATTAATAATTATAACTGCTGAACCAGACTTTGCACTTTGATTCCTATTTGTGGAATATTTCACTGGCTTTAAGAGAATTTCCATAGATTCTATGTTTACATGCACATTTAAAATTCCATATTCATATGTACAGATATGTATCATCTTTTATACAAACTACTTTGCGGAGAGTTGAGGCCCCAGCAGGCTCCTGCAGTATACATGAGTATTTAGAATACCATCATAATTAGCCCTGATAAAAATGAAATGAGGTTTTGAAACTAGCCCAATACACCCAAGTGTCCAGTTGCCCTTGAACAAGCAAGTGTGTAATAAAATGTTATCTTTGAAATACAGCTCTCTATCTCTTCCACACAGCTGAAAATCAGCCATTTCCGCAATGAAGCTTGACAGCTGCTCAGAAGAATTCTGCACCTCTACGTGCTGTTCTCTTCACTTGGTTATGATGCCATCAGTAACTCTGCACTTATGGAACTTTTAACTAAACATATATAAACTTGTGCACAAAGGAGGATTTTACAACACACAGCTATCAAATGATCCATTGTTATAACACACTTTTTTCCCCATGGTCATAAAATTCATAATTCTATAGACAAAAAAATCTGTGTCATCTGGAGGTATGTCTCAAAGTCCACATATGTATTTGATGCTATTAACACGTTGAGGCAAATATTTTAGTCCTTCTTCATGTTTCATATAGAAGTAAAAGAAAACCAAAAACAACCTGTGGAATCAATAATTTGCCTATAGACAAATCCAGGTACTTAGCAATATTTTTCTCCATTGTTGTAGTATTACTTTACAGGGAACCAAAAGTAAATACATTAAAAGAGAAACCATCAGCATGTTTCTTATTTTTTATTACACAATATCAGCCCTCATGTTTCATTTACTTTTTTAAACTGCAAGCATTTCTTGCCTTCTTACCTTTGGCTTTAGTTGAGATCATCCTACACTAGGTATAGCATTATCTGTACAACACCAGTTATCTCTGTCTAAAGGAAATGTACACTGTGTTCTAGAGCACTGGCCTGGCCTGATCATGCATTCCTCAGTGATCCAATATCCAGGAAAGACACATAAAAAGATGCATAATCAAATTAACTATGGAAGTAGCACAAATTACTAATGGCCAGTATAAAAGGATGGAAGAAATCCATAGCAGAAATAACTCTATGGGCTCAGGAGCATGCCTGTGACAGAATTTGAAAGAGAAAAAAAAACCTTGTGAAAAGAAGACACTTTTAAGTGTTTTATTAAGAAGAGAAAAAAAAGGTAATAGTTAGCAACAAAATACAGTTAATTACTAGCAAATACTCAGACAGGATTAGCGAAGTGAAGTTACACATTTTATTAAACTGCCTAATTTAGTATTAAAAAACAAGACAAAAAAGTCTTCAGAATCACAAACCCCATTACAGAGGCAGATTCTTGTCTGTTTTCCAACTAGATCAGTTGTATTAATGAGAGAGATTGCTTTTTCTCCACAACCTTTCCTTGCTTATACTCTTAGGCTATCATACTTACAGCACTATCACTTTATCTTGAAAGTGTTCGATGATCTTTTTGCTTTAGCCTTGCTTAAAAGATCAGTTTTAATGTCATAGCCAGCCCTATTAAAATCATAAATAGAAGCATGAAAATCAGGCTAAAAAGAGAAAAAATAGCAGTAGACTCTACATAAAACCTGTAGTTGAATTCAAGACTGGTGTAATTCAGGTCTGGTGTAACTCAGTTCTGAGAACACTGAAAACATTTTATTAGCCATTAGGAATTGTCTTTAGCAGCTTGAGGGACACAGATATCAGAAGCCTAGAAAGGGCGAACTTACTTTTAAAATGTCAAAAAGGAGAAGAGAGCCTAACTTCAATTACCAGAAAAATATCAGAACAAATAATGAAAAGGTCTATTTGTAAGAATCTTGAATATAAACAGGATGTATGAGACAAATGAATTTCTAATAAATAAATCATGTAAGAGCATATCTATTTCTCTCTACAGTAGATTACAAGAGATTACATTAGATTTATGGACAGAAGACAAAAAACACTGTCATGCATCTGGATTTTGGTTTTTGACATCTCACAGGACATTTGCATAGAGAAGCGGATTTGAGGTAGGTAGTTATTTGGGAAATCCTATGCACAGAACTAGTTACCAATAGTTATTAATGATTCATTTTTAAATGAACAAGATGCGTCAGGTCAGGTTCTGCAAGAATCTGCATGACGTGTTCATTATTGAACTGGTAGATGATTAAAATGCTTTTTGCATTTGAAAATTACACTAAGCTAAAAAGACTTGAAACCCATCAGAGTGCAAAATGTACATTTTAAATTATCTTAGTGTGCAGCAGAAATCTGAATCCAGCTAAGCAATTAAGTGAATTCACATGCACCTATACAAGTAAAATTACCTGCACAAATATGAAAGGGAGAATGACTAACCAGACAAACACAGTGCAAAAAAGAATCTGGCAAATAGAATGGATCACAAATAAGCAATAAAATTGTACAATTGCCTAAGAAGCAATTGTGCTGGGTTAGATAAAATTAGTACATTATATGTTAAACACAAAGTATTCCTTCCTTTTTACTCAGAGCTGGTAATTCTTTGCCTGGATCCCTGGGACCACTGCAGGTTGTCACATGCCAATACATCAACCAGCTGGAGAAAGTCTCAAAACCCAAAATAAGAATGAACTTTTAAAAAAGTTTTCTAGCATAAGACTTTGCAAGAACCAAGCTTGCAAAGCTTAATCCAGGAGGGGAAAGACTAGGAGGATGTTTGACAGCAGTTCTCAAATTTTCAAAAAGATTTTTCATGAAAGCAGGCAATGACTTGTTTTTCATAATCTCTGAAAAATAGAAAAGATTGCAATAATGGAGAATTAGGTTAGAGGTGAGAGAAGTAATACGGTGTGAAAGGCCAACTAAACAATGAGTAATAGACCTACGGAGATTTTTCCTGATTGCTAGCAATTTTAAGGAGGAGCAAGCCAAGCCACAGTGAGGACGGTTTTTCTGTATCAATCCTCTTTCAGAGCATACTTTTGATTTAGTGGATGTCATAAATATTGCACAAAAAATATTATTACCAAACAGTATGCAACTTCTTTTTTCCCTTGCTCTATTGTATGAACTGTGGTGCTAAACATATATCTCTATTAAGAGCATTATAATGTAAGCTGAATACAAAAAATGAAAGTAAAATGAATGCCTTAAACAAGGAATCAAAATTTCTTTAACTAGGCAGCATGCTAATGACCACAGCAGAGGAATGGAAACTGGAGATAGACAGGTTTCTCACAGATTTTTCAGAGTAGACCACTGCTTTCTGTCCAAATCCTTAACTGATCCAAAAAGATTAAAGTTTAATTATTAATTACACTCACAAAATTGAATGCCTTTGTGAGTAGTCCATATTGCATTGGCTTCTAAGGTTACTGCATGCTCAAGAGTTGTCTGTTTCTTCATATTAAAAAGTAAATAAAATAAAATCAATTTCTCTATCCAGTAGCTCTGACGTGTCCTTTATTTCAGAATTACCAATTCTCATCACTTTCTTTCCCACTCTGAATTTTTCAGTCAGTCATTAGTTATGTAATATTGTGGATGATATTTATATCATACAAGCATGATTATCAACTAAACTAAGGGTTTGATATATGTATCAGGAAACCATAGAGAGGCAAATCCTTTAAGCAGTCTGGATGACACTCCTCTAAATTTCTCAGAGAGATGAAATAATGAAAATTACACCTTGGACCATTAAGAGGGAAGGTGGTCCCCGTCCTCCCTGACATAACTAGATTCAAATAGTCTCTGCTTTGTTGTAGCCTCCAAGCTTTTGTCACTTCTTACCTTAATATTTCTGAGAGAAATAACATATGAATGTTTAATTAAGCCTGTGATATATTCCATTTCCAGCTCTTTATAGTGCTTTAATAGCACACGTGCACTGTTAAACAGACCTCTCCATCTGGGTGGAAAAGTACCACTGAAGCCAGCAGAAATTCTGTGCACAAACCTGGAGAGGACCAAGTCCAAGAACGGTGAGAAGTGTGCTGAGCTTACCCTCACTACATCTGAAAGTCTTTCTCTTTCATAAAACACACTCCCTAGTCTTAAAAAATAACAGATAGCAAAGAAAAGCTGCCGCTAAAACCAGCTAATGTTTTATCTGTCCCTCTTGCCGTGCACTCACAAAACTCACAAGTCTTTCACAAAATTTTATTCAAAATGGTAAATATATACTAGAAAAAGTATTCACAAGATCACACTTGCCAGTATGGCTCTTTGTACTTAGAACAAATCTATGTATGCACATATTTTCTAATAAAAGTCCCTCTAATATACAGGGACTCCTCATAAAACATAGCACTATGAGAAAACATTATCTCAGAAAGTTTCTTTACTTCATCAGCAGGATTTCTCAAAAATCAATGCCATCAAAAATAATATTTGAAAGAGGTTTTAAAGATTTTTTAAAAACAAATAAACATATATTCTGACAGGAAAGAGAAAGCTTATGGTGAGCTGTACAAAACCACAACCTACTGCTGCTCTGATCATTATTCCCTGTTCCCAGTTATTGAACTACATGCCAAAGCAGCTAAGATGACAAAGTCCAGGAATAATTGCGTTGGAGCTTTAGAGCTGCCTCTGGGTCTGTCACACTGTTGGACTGTCTCTGTGTTGCTTGTCTTCCCCATCCTCCAGAATTTCCTTTCCTTTCAATATTTTTTTCCCATAATTTGCCTGGTTTTTATCCATTCATGAGCAACATTCCCCTCAAACCCTTTATACATCCTGCGATACACGAGATGTGTTTAGAGAACCTTCAGGCTGTGAGTGCAGGTTTTGCTCAGGTGAGCAGATGGATTTCGGAAACTCATGCCTGCTGACATGGAAAAGGCATACCTGGAGCCTTCCTGCTGAAACACAGCCTGCACACAGTCTGAACCCTTCACAAATACATACCACAGCCGCTTAGCCAAGTACCTATTTCCTATTACAATGTTGGGTTTTTTCCCTGACTAGATCCTGCTTCAATGTCAAAAACTCAGACTTGGTCCCATATTTCATGTGTCCTGTTCAAGTGAGGAAAGTTTAGTGTGCTGTCTGTAAGCAGCTTAAGGACGGAGTTGATTTGAATTTTGTATTTTGCCACTGAGATAAAAACAGAACTCTTACTTTTTAGGGGGTCCTTGTGTCTACAATGCTCAGACAGAAAACTCCTGAGAATATCCAGAATACCCTGTGTGTCTGCACACTAAAAGTGTTTGAGTCATTCCCAGCATCTATAGCTGTACCTCCCGTGAGTGTGCACAGAGAAAATCCTGGGGCACCGGTTCTCTGGTGTGCAATAAGTCATCCATCACTCATCCTCCCATTTTTCCACACTGTGTAGAAGTTATGAGCCTGCCATGCAACCTTACAGAAGACACAGGGTCTCAGAAAATGGCTGGGAAGGAGAGGAAGAAACCAGGGTCACAGCCAGGTGCAAGGCCTCACAGTGTCAGCCCTCCCATGGTTTCCCAAGCGTTGACATTGTCTGAACTTGCAAATAGAGGCTGTGTCTGAGCATGGAGTAAGGGTAACAGGGCACAGAGATGCTCATTAGCACAAGGCCCCCTTATAGGGCACACTGTGGAGATGCCACCACTGCCAGCTTGGCTACCGAGGGTGTGCAAGCCTGAAGGTGGGTGCAGCCCTGTGTACGAGTCCCTGAACAGCAGCAAAGCAGCCCTTGCTCCTACAGGGCACACATGAGACACAGTCAGGGGTGCAGCCTCCCCTCACAGGGGATTCTCAGGGCCCCTTGGAGGCTGCTGCAAGGTGTGGGAGGGTGGGCAGCCAGGGCAGTTTGTCTCAATGACGCCTCCAACAGAGCCACAAGGCACTGGGCCTTGAGGTCCAGCTATCACACCAGCTATCTCAATCACCCTGCTTGTAAACCACAATTACAACATCCTGTACAAATAAGGGCTTGTCAGCAAGAATAAGATCCTTTAGGGCAAAGCTGCAGTCAGTGCTTGCATGGTATGCTGCAAGCAAGTTGCTGGGTGTCCTCCTCGTCCTCCTGTTGTTGTTGTTGTCCCTGGGTAGCGCCCTGTCAAAACAGTCATTGCTGCCCACTGGGGTACAGGCACTCTGTGCCACAGGGGAGGAAGAAATATGGATAACAAGGGCACAGGAAGGAGGGGCTCTAACCTGTCTTCCTACCTTCTTGGCCTCAGTTTTGATCCATGGATCACAATGTGATGTGATTGGTGACCTGTGGAGACAGGGAATGAGCCTGCATTCTCCTTTATTTGGACACTGGCCCCATATCCAGCAGACTGAAGGGGAGGTATGACATCCTAACCAAGCTCCATGCAAGTAGCTCCATACCATCCATTGCCAGCTTGCAATTCACAAGCACAGCCTTTCTCCAGCCTTTCTCGAAGACACATTTACGCCATGAGTTCCTTAAGGCCCAGTTTTTACATTAAGAACAAACCTGTGCTTTTTAGGAATAACAGAAAATGCTATGCATGTATTAATTGAAAAATAGTAATAAATATCTTCTCAAAAATATTAAAAATACACATTAGGAACCATTATGAAAAGACAGTGATATTGCACAGTATGGATCACATTCTTATCTCCAGAATATCCTGACCTGACTCTATCTTTATTCAGCTTTTTCAGAAAGGTGGAATAATCCCTGGGGATTTCACCAAGCACAAAGAGGCAAAGTGATGTGTCCACTTTGTAAAACAGTGAATCAGAAACCTTCCTCCTCAACCTATTATCTGTCAAGCAATATTTCTTCACCTTATTAACAGGCTAAGAGATCGTGAGAATTAATCACTGTGATTAATTGTGCTTATAGATAAAATGTATATCGCAGATTGTATTTTATTATGTCTGGGGTTGGGGAGAAATCATACATTGCATCAAATGACTGTGTCAGTTCTGCTGCAAACTCAGTTCTTGCTGCTCAGCTATAAATAGTGCTCACAACACATGTGAAAACTATCACGCTCCATTCCAAGGTGGGAAATCACTGAAGAAAAGTGTTCTGGTAAACAAACCCTTCCTGATGGCTCTCTGAATATCTGGCAGTGAGCACAACTCCTGGCTTGCTCTGCTGACAAAATCTACCTCACTCCTCCCTGCTAATAAAGCAAGGCTGCATGTCAGGGAAGGCTGAGACCACTGGTACAGAAACAGAGAAGTCTTGGTGTCACCCTTAGAAAAACCCAGCCAAAGCCTCACTTTTTATCAAATCATCTCCTGGGTATGGCCCGGGTGTTCACTGCAGCTCAGATCTCAGCTCTTGATACCACCATCTCCCTGCCAGCCCTCACCACAGGCTCAGCAGTGCTCAGCCCCACACGGCAGACACAACAGATGTATTTCCCTGAGATTCTTGAGGACAACAATTCCACAGCCTGCAGGCAGCCTCTTTCAGTGCTGCTCAGAAAGGCTTATGTCTCACTAGAGTCTTCTCTGCTACAGCTTAAGCACATTTTGCTTTCCTGTCCACCAAGAATATGGAGAACAAGCTATTTCCTCATTTGTACCGTCCTCGGTGTGCTTTTGAACATCCTAGACAAGGTCACTATGCCTGCTAACAATATTTTATACAGTTCAAAACTCTTAAGTGCTCATATACCATCCTGTTCCAGAAAGTACACAGGATGCAGCAGGGCTGCTGCGTGTAATCATTTGATGGAAAATATGTTTAAGGTATCACACGCCTCTGCTCTGTTCCACAGTGTCACACCAGATCTTCAGCACCTGGATGGCACAGCATTTAATGGTCTGTTTTCCCACTTCACCAATCACATGCACAGTGCCAAACATCCCATGTAGTACCCCTGCCAGGAAGCCTGGGAATGTTTTCCCTTTCATTCATTAAGCCACTCTTACACAAGCATAAAATATGCCAGCTGACTTTGCTATTACTAAACACACCACAAAACTGACAAACTGTTTGTCCAGTGTATTTAGTCTGCAAGTAATCACATTGGGATGTATTCATATCATCCCCCTCGACAGTTTGCATAAGTCGTCCTTCAGATGTGCTCACTCCTTTCCAGTGATTCTATGAGGAACACAGGCTCCTAACTTCTGGTGCACCAAATCAAATCTTAGTCTGATATCTAAAGTGGACAGTGAGCCAATCTTGCATCAGCACCAACATGGGTGGTTATCTCAGCATAGGACTTTAGGCATATGCAATATTTGAGTAAAATCATGCAACAGACCTCCCATAAGCATTCAGGCTGACAAAACTCAACAGCTCAAATACTCCCAAAGGAAGCATCCCAGTCCTGACTGAAATTAATTCTTTTCTAGATATAAGAGAAAGGACAGAAAATATTTTGCAGTCATCAGTCTAACAGTGATGATGAGGCAATTAAAGAAGTCTTCATTTTGAGTCACTGGTCATTGTACAGACACACCTTTTAGGTGGTTAATACTGGGTTTTCTAGTATAGATAACATGTTGCAAACTTCTCTGTAGCTATCCAGATCTCCAGAGAGAGAGCCATCTAGTTAGCATTGACATTTAGAATATGTTCATTGTTTTCCTTCTCCCTTATTTTTGACAGCTACAGTTTAAGAACGGACTTTGATATCACCCATGACATGGCTGAGGGTATTTTTAAAAAGCAGTTTAGGGGAAGAGGAAGAGAATGAATACATGAAAATAAAGCCTGATCTTAATTAGTAATTTACATGTTCCCAGATGTTTCCTTCTTGAGATTTTGCATAGAGCAACTGTATCAGATCACCTGTAGTTTAAGGTTTTCAGCTTGTTGACTAATCTCTCCTCCTTTTTCATAAGATGATCTCATGTTTTCCAGAGTAATGCTGTTTTCACTTCATATCATCTGAACAAATAGATGAAGTATTCCCTCCCCCACAAACACCTGCACATGCTCACGCATGCTTCTCTCTTTGGTCTGCAGAAGGTAGCTTGGCACCAAAAAAATATGTGATTAAGTTTTAACAAGTGTCAAAGCCAAGTGGCTCACAGACACTTACCTGGAGATCAGAATGAAGTTTAGGTGCTTTCTGAAATTCAAATTAGCAAGTGTCATTCTTCCTGCCTTCTACCACACTTCAGGGAATGTTTGATCTGCAGAGAGAGAACGAGACACAGAAAATGAGCAAGTGAGAAACCTCCAGGATCCAAAGGCTCAGACTTCCCACTCCCCGGCATTACCACTGTCTCTGGGAGCATGTGAATAATCATGGTTACTCTTGCTTACATGGTCCTACGCAGGGCACTGATGTAGAGTGCTGTAAAACCGAATTACTCATAAATATTTAGGTCAAGGATTTCAGCGTAGAACAAAAGTACAATTAACAATTCAAAATGCTGCCACTGAAAGTTATTTTTGACACCATCAGCTGGAAGTGAGCAGACAGGCCTTTGTTAACTTACGCTGTAGTCTATCATTTGTAATACGATATCAATGCAAAAAAAAACAACATCCAAGAGCATTGATCAGAAAATTCATAATCTTTTTTTTTGTTTGCTAAAGCACACATTTTATAAAGGCCCTTGTGATCTCATGTTACTGCCATGTTGCTCAGAAATAAAAGACATTGCAAGGGAAGCAAGGAGATCTATCATCTCATGACCTACATGGATTCTTTATTTTTAAAAATGCTAAATTTATGTAGTTTCTGTATAAGGGAAAAAAATGAACTGATTAGAATACAGAAAGTATATTTTATACATCAACTTCAATACAAATTTTACACTATACATAGTGGTCTGAATTAATGTATCATTGCTTGCCTATATCTACCCTTCATACCTCCCTAATACACTATTACACAAGTGCTTGAAAAAATATGCCAACAATGATAAACAGAAAAAGAGTTGCAATAGCAAATAGCAATGTATGAGCAACAGTGATCTCCTTTCATTTTTAACTGAAAACTATGAAGTCCAGTGGACTGCAAGACCTGCATCCTTTGTCCACCTGAGTATCTCATTGAGCTGCAGCTGGCATATTGCAAAGGGAAAAAAAGGAAAAAACTAAAAAGAAACCAAGTATCAGGAAAAGAGGAGCTGTCCAAGAAGCAGGTTTTTTCCTCTTGCTTGTGCTCACTCAGTCCTGTACCATCAGTCTTCTACCTTCACAGCTTCTGTTTGCATGCCCAAATCTGAACAGTCCATCATCCAATCTTACACTGAGCCAGGAGCTGAGTTTTAACCAGTTTTAACTTCATAGACTGACCTTTGGTCCATTTACACAAATTTTAAATCCTGACTCCCTTCTCCTGCCACAGGATAGAAAAAAATGATATCTAGTTTATATTGGATCTTCCAGTTTTATACTGGCTTGTTGAATTTGGGATTAATCATTTCTTGAATATTGATGCAATTTTGGGTGTTGATACAAGCAATGTGAAAAATAAATGGGACAGGGGAAGAAAATGCATTATCAAGGCACCATGAAGTCTTCATCTCTTCTGTGTGTTTTTCCTGTAGATCCATGGCTTTGCTTTCAAGCCCTCATCAGATTGCACAAGGACCTGTTTTACACCAAATTCTCACAAGGGAGGCAGTGGTGTGGTCATGCAACAGGCACATGGCACACAGCAGAGGAACCTCTTCCCAGTCGCTTCCTGGTTGACAGATGGACTAAATGCAGCTCTGTCAAACCATGTTGCATCTAATTCCAAAGTGGCCTGTCTTCCTACTCACAGAGCGGTGCAAGGCAAGGACAAAGGGCAATAAATACAATTGAATCTACATATGCCTCTTATTGTGCATAACAGCTCACATAAATATAAAAGAGGTACAATTGCTACGTCTTATTAATAAAGAATTAGTCTGCTGTGACTGGCTAACCAGTTTTATAAGTACCCATCCTTGAAAGTGTTCAACGCCAGGTTGGATGAGGTTCTGAGCAGCCTGGTCTAGGGGAAGGGGTCCCTGCCCATGGCAGGAGGGTCGGAACTGGATGATCTCTCAGGTCCCTTCCAACACAAGCCATTCTATGATTCTTTGATTCTATGAGTACTGGGTGTGCTGTGTACCTTAAAATCTTTGCAACGAGCCTCTAACTTATCTTTGAGTGCTGCTAATTTTAATGTGGCTATTTCTGGTAGACAGCAGTAAGATCTGAATGCTTTCTGAAAAATACAAGAGGATTTAGAATAATGAAGGGTCCAAATCTGAATATATTATTTATTACTTTATTTTTGTTTTTGTTCTTTGGCATATTCGACAATCAATTCTCTTAGACTGATGCAATCCATTCAGAAAAGCTATCAGCAGCAAGCTTGAACTGCAGTGCAAAAAAGCAACAAAGAATCACTGTTTCTGCCTTGTCCTAAAGACTTTTTCCAAATATATACATATATATATATATAAATACATAAATGCATAAATGCCTTTACTTATAGCTCTGTTGAACCACAGAAGTGAAGAAAGAGAAGAGCACAGAATAATTCATCAAATCTTCTTCCTTTATCATGCCGGCCCAATTTTCCCACATAAACATATAAAACCAAACTGAATTCTAACAAATTATTAATATTAAAGACGCTACTAGAGGATTTCATCCCAAAGAAAAATAGTCCTCCTAGTCAGCACTGGTAGTCTCTGTGACTTCATGTAGAGACAGGCATGTAGATCTGAGGCAGCCATCACTGTCTCTGTGCCTAGTCAATATAGATAACAGAGTCCAGGAATTAAGAGGTCTCATCCTAAGCAGAGATCTAAAACAAACCATCTGAATACACTACAAAAGTATCTATTTCTCTCACTAAAAATAAGGGGAGCCCAAATAACTATTTCAGATATGGATATGTACCCCACAGATGTTTAAAGTCAAGAGAGATCAAAAATTTGCTGTGTCCAGTATCTGAAAAACCAACCTACACAAGTTGAATTATGACTACAGAAGAAGTGTCAGGCAAATACACAACAGCAGTCAAGAATATTCTAAATATCTTGTTACCTTCAAGTCACTTCAGGAAATTCCAGTTAAAATATACTCTCTGGAAATACCCAACCAGACCCATTGCAAATTTTATATGTCAGTAAAACACTCTCCCTATGACAGAAGAGCTTTGACTTGACTGCAGTGAAATTGAGCCTTATGCAGAGAGCATCCTTGCTATAGTGTTTACTATTTTAGCTTGCAAGGCTGTGTTTAGAGGGATATTAAGAATTAAATAGTATGTTCTCTATTTGTGGATTACGTGTGTAATTCCCCAATCTGAAAGTGGAGTATATATATCTGAAAATAAAGCTCCACATACAGTTTCCCAGTAGACAATTGCTTACTCATTTAAAATGTATGTTTACTTAAAATTTTGTTCCCTGGGATGGCCTAATGAAATATACATTTCATTTTAGCGGGGATTCCCAAAGGAGTCAGCTGCCAGGCAGCCTTTCTCTAGCTCCTTTCGTGCAAGCTATGTAAAGCAGGACACTAAATCTGCAATAGCAGGCAACACTCAGGAATTAGAGTTTCTGCTCTGTTTATGCTGGCGGTGCCTGAGAAGTACCTGGATCTGAACAATTCTGTTAGTACATTGATAATTCATTCCTAGCAATTTGTTACCTGACATTAATTTCCTCCAAAACCACAGTATCTAAACATGCTCCACATAAAATCACTTTTAGGAAAGTCAGAAACTAAGAAGAAATGACTGAGTGAAATTTCCCTAGTTATGAATGCTTGCAGTATTTTGGCATCCCAAACTCCTGCAAGACCCTCATAGCTTAATTTTAGCTGCTTTTGTCTTGGGCAATGGAGATATTAATTCTTCTAGCTAAAAAATCTACCTCAAATTCTGTCCCACATTCTGAAACCATGAAGACAGACTTAAAAAACAGACTTAAGAAAGTTAAAAAGTATTACATGAAGTGTATGACTATCAGCGAATTCTTACGAAAGACTTAATACCATATACTATATCAAAAATGGTCACACAGACCATCTCCATTGTTAGAGTCAAATATCTATATGCCAAAAAAAGGACATGTGTACAAAGAAACAGTTACTTGTGCAAGTTTTCATGTTCTTAATGAGTATAATGTTTTATTTATATTATATATAAATTATATGTTATCTATCACATTAATAGTTTAATAATTATATTATATCCTCTTTATATTATATGTTAATTATTTTATTTATATTATTATAAATCCTTCAAAATCAATGTCACAAACAATCAAAACAAAAAAAGTACATTACAAGCCTTTGGTTGAAATAAAGGACAGGGAAATAGTAGTATACTTCTTGGCAGGAGTCCTGAAGACATTTATATTAGGAGTCATTTGAAACTAAATCAAAAGGGATCCAGGCATCATCCAGGCTACAAGTAATACCAGCCAGGAAAACTAATCTCTATTAAATGATACTGAAAAAACATTTTTAAATGTACTCTTTTCCATCAAAGCCTTTCACAGAGTAAATGTCTTGAAAGAGTTAGACTGAACGGACAGACAGATCTGAATCTCTCACTCAACAAATATAAATCAAGATGCAACTAGAGCTGGTTTGATGGAAAATACAGAGGTAAACTCCAGAGACAACTATGGTCTCTAGAGAGGAAATAAGTATACTTAGTTATGAAAACAGTTGGAAAATACCAAAGGAGCAAAACTCACCTCAGAGCTTTTATCCAGCAACTAATAGCAGAGGTGAGCAGCACTTGCTACAGGGAGACTGGAAAGTGGGCTACTCACAATATTGTTAAATACAGGATTGGGTTCTGCTCAGTCTTTCAGACCTGCCAGATTTGCTGCATAGCCAACTATATCAAAATGCATTGAAACTGCAGGATAAGAAAACAGCATCTTTTTTAGACTTTTCTAAAATGGGCGGGGCTCATAACAAAGGAACTACTAAAAATAAAAAGAAGTTTGAAGGAGGTAGGTTAGAAATAGGATAGGAAACAAAAATAAGAAAGAAAATGGTAAGCAATTTTTAAAATTTATTTTAATTTTATACTGTGGCTCTTTGTAGCCTACGTAAGGTATTTACAGAAAACCCCAGAGTTCAGGACAATTGGCATTGAAAGAGGAAATGAGCTGTTAGTTTTGAAAGAGAGCATCAAGTGGCAGCAGGGTCCATCATGAGAAAGTTATATGAGAATCATTTTGCAGATTTGAAGTGTTGAATATTAAAATACACAACAGCACCCTTCTGTTTAAAAGTGTTATGAAAAACCTTCTGACTCTTTTCCAAAACAGACTGCTGGAGCCATACTGGCCCCCAGCCCTGCCACGTGTCATATTCCATTCCCCTGCAGAGACACAGCAACATCAGCTACGCAACTTTAGGCTAAGGAAGGAAAACCATCTCTCAAGCTTCTCCAGCAGGTGATCAGATATCGTACCAGCCTCCCCCAAGGTGACAGCCATCAGCAGTCACATCTTTCCCCAGGACACCACACAGCAAAATCCATCTGTCTCCCAGTCATAGTATTTACCACCTCAGCAAAAAGATAAAGACATTTTGTTAGCAGAACTGTTACCCACGTGACCGAAAAAGGATTTGCAAGATTGTAGTTGTTTCATAAATATAGACAATTGTTCCTTACAGTTGTAGCATCAGTGCCTAGATTACTTAAATTAAACCATTTATCTCCCCTGAGGTGCAATGAGCCCATTGTTTTTTTCTCTTCTGAGGATGCAGATTGACAGTTCTGAGATGATATGGTTATCTAAAAATATTAGACCCTAGATTCTTGTCCTGGTTCCAGCTGGGTTAGAGTTAATTTTCTTCCTAGTGCTGTGGATTTGGATTCAGTATGAGAAAAATGTTGACAACACAGCAGTGGTTTAGTTTTTTGCTCATAGTGCTTCTCTAAATCAAGGACCTTTCAGTTTCCCATGCCCTGCCAGTGAGGAGGGGGACAAGAAGCCAGGAGGGAGCTTGGCCAGGACAGCTGATCTGAACTGGCCAAAGGCACATTCTATACCATAGAACATGTTGCTCAGTACATAAATACAGAGGAGTTGGCTGGGAGGGGCTGATGGCTGCTCTGGGACGGTCTGGGCTCCAGTCAGTGGGTGGTAAGGAATTGCGCTGTGCATCACTTGTCTCTTGTGAGTTTTATTTCTCATTCTTTTTTTTGTTGTCTTGCTTTTCATTATTGTTCTTGCTGTTATTACATTTTATTTCAATTATTAAACTACTCATCTCAAGCCACAGGTTCTGTCTTTTTTTCTGATTCTCCTCCTCATGCCAACGGGGGCATGGGGTGAAAATTGAGCATCTGCATGGTACTTTGCTGCCAGCTGGGGCTAAACCATGACACTTCTTTTTCCCTTCTTTGGAATTTATTTCCACCTCCACACCACCCCAGGCTGCACAAGTGCTAACACCACCTATTTCTCCAAAGGATCAACTCCTCCATCCAATTTACCAAGCAGCTGCAGCAGGTCAGGGGTGCAGAGTTAATGTGGCCAGAGGGAGGGAGAAGGAGGCAGCCAGGGCAGGGTGACTCTGGCAGCCAGGAGGGCTCAGATGCCTCACACAGAACAGCTAAACCCCAAAACACCTCAGTTCAGTTTGATGACAGTGTCCCATAAGAAGCCCAAGTAATTAGAGACTCAAGATTTTTAGTTGCAGATGTAATTGCTTTGTAAAAAGAATCAGGTAACAAAGGCTGCTACAACAATGAATTTATAAGTTTATTAGATTTATGACTAAAATTTAATTGAAAGAGAAGATATGAGAAAAAAGTTTAAAGAACTATACTAAATAAATACATCCATATCTACAGCAACTCTGTATCTACTGTTTACTAGAACTGCCATGGTGCTATTTTGTTGTCTCTTATATTAAGAAAACAATAATAATCTGCCCTGATAACATTTCTACTTATCTTAATATATGTATAAACATTTTAGTTCAATTTCTGCATTAAATCACAATTTTAAAAAGCTTCTTTTAAAGTTTTACCTCTACTAAATTTTGCTGGATTGCTGTACTCTTCATTACTGTTGTCTCTCAAAATATCGCCTTCACTTCAACAGTAAATAACCCAGGAAAATAGTTCAAACCTTAACAGGAAACTTCCAAAGAAAAGATTTTTTTTCCCTCATAACTGAGACCTTTCCCAAGGGAATAGGACACTTTTGGAGGTGTTAGTGCTTCATGCTTGTAGCAATGGAAAAAAAGTGTATAGAAATAATGGGTTGGCTGAGTTTATTATGAAAGGGTTGCTCCTATTAGGAGATTCAGGGCAAATAAGAGTCAAGCTAAAACAAAGTTATGGTGGAAAGCTTGGAGAATTTGTACTAGTTTCAATATCTTTGCTTCCATCTTCTAAATTGCCAATTGTCAAATGTCATTACCGCTCAGGCTGTTAGCTGCTCATTTGATTACAGCATAGCTTGCTCTCTGGAGCATGGCTCTGTCCGTGTGTGAAATCATAAAACGTGCTTGTGCAGGTGCAAAAGCTTGGGAGAGCATGAAGATGATAATTAAAGTATTTTGTTGCCTTTTAAATACATAGTTACATCTACAACAAAACACAGAAATACTAAGCTGTTTGCTTCTATTTGTCCTTAAAGAATTTGTGGCTGCACGTACTTCAGTAGTTGCCAAGAGTTCTAGCACAGTTTTAATACTAATTTATGATGAAGCATACCAAATGAACCACAAGTTATTTAAGAAAATGAAATAAGGAAACTTTTGAGGTTTTAGCAGGAAAACAGACTGGAGTGTGAGTAGTCTGATGTAAATGAATAGATGGCTTCAATGAAAATGAAAGAGAAGAAAACTCCCTCCTGGGGTTCATTATGCCTCTTGAGCTGTTGGTAGTAAAGTTAATTTTTAAATGCTTTGAGGTGATTAAGAACTCAGGCATCACTCTAAATGTAAATAAGTCCTGTTTCATTTCCTTGCAGTTAACTGATTGCAGCAGTCACCAGCTACTTAGCTTGCTGATGTATTTGAGATCTGTAGTCTAGTTCATAATTAACCCTCTTCATATGAAGTGAAAATGTTAGCAAGCCTGTTGTTGAACATATATAACCAGGATGTGACATATTCGCGCACTAGGGAAAGAGAACGTTTATACTTGGAAATCATGAGGGCACTATTTGAAGAAAAAGTACCACAGAACAGAACCCAACATAGAAATGGAGTTTGTTTCCATTTACACTGGATGCAGCTTAAAAATGCAACCAAAATATATGCTGTTTAGAACCTTCAGCATAAACAGGCAAATTATTGTCCTAATAAAATTAATTAAATCAAGAAAACCATTAAAGTTTTACCTATTCCTCCCCATCAGGCCTACTAAATAGAAAATTTCAAGAATCTGTATACGAATATAACAAATTAAGAATCTCAGATGTTATTCCATTCTTATAATGCATATATACAAGCAATTAAGAATTAACATCAATAATCTTGTTCAAGGCAGTGATTGGGACCCTTGAAATCTGTATTCTCATTCCCATATCTGGAATTGAGATAGTTTCACGGCTAGGCAAAAGTTTCAGAAGTGGCTAACTCTGTTGACCTGTTTGCAGTTACCTAACCTAGGACATGCTAAGCCATAAACAATCAAAATAGCTCTGCTGGATGCTGAAATAGTGAGGTAACCAATACTCATCTGTGGGACAAGCTCCCCAGCTTGTGGCCATGGACCCAAGGCTGTGGGTGTTCGAGAGGTGTTTGGACAATGCTATTAGATAGTCTGTCTTTTAGTTTGCTCTGGGTGGAGTAGGGACCTGGACATGATGACGCTCGTGGGTCCCTTCCAAGTCAGGATATTATATGGTTCATTAAAGAGTAAAGATATAGGCTTAATTATTACAACACAGGTATTCAATTAGTCCAAAGCCCAGAAACCTTGGGTTCAAATTCTAGCCCCAAAATCTTGTAGTAAAACAAGTCTATCACCTGCCACCAGGTTTCTTTATGATCTACAAAGGCATCTGATATTTGTCCAAACATACAATAAATACTTAAATATTTCAAGGCAAAGGGAGACCTACAGAGATTTCCACTTTAATGTCTACCTGCAAAGTCAGTCATTTCACATGTTTAGTCAAATCAAATTTAAACCTTTTTTTAAACTCAGTTCCTTTTATTCACTTAAACACCAGAAGAACTGTCAAAGGAAAATGTACATAAAATAGACATGAAATTTTCATAGGTCTCATCTAACCCAAAAAGCCAGAAAAATCTCACAGTTGCTAGTTACACCTCTGCCTTGCAGAGAAAGAGACTGTGCATCTAACCATGGCAGATCAGAACAAAGAAAGAAGGAAAGTAAGATTCATCCACAAGTAAACTAGTGAGAAACTGGTAATTTCCAAATAAATAGCAAAATGCTAAAGTCATTATAAATAAGTGCTTAAAAAATGCAGTTGCTCTTTTCCCAGCACTGGTATTAAACCCCAAGTAGTTAAAGTGAAAGAGGGAGAAATGTCCTAAACTGATCAAGATAAAGACTTCCTAAAATTGCTGATAGTCTGAGCTTAGCTAGAATCTGCCCCACCTAGAATCCTATTTCTGCTCCAAGACTGTCACAAATTTATTAGTAAATTTGCTGAACTAAAATTGACTACAACCATTTTGGAAAGGTCTTTCCTGTGAATTTTACTCCCAATTTCCATTCTCCCACTGCAAATTTCACTCTACTTTGTTTTCAAGTTAAATATTTCACTAGTCTTACCTGACAAACATCTTCAATACAAATTAACAGCTGGATTGCTAATTCTTTCCTTCAAGAAAAGACAACACAATATAGTAATATCCAGCTAAAGAGTAATCTTTCACTGCATTTTAACTATTGGTTTTTACAAAAGTTACCAGAAGAGTTTTTGTTCTCCCCTGCTCTTCTCCAACTTCTATATCAAATTACAGCTAGTATTACTTATGTCTCCATACCCCACACTTGTAGCTAGAAGATAGGGAAGGAAAAGGGGTTGATCTAGTCATTTATTAATGTCAGGGAGCTTCAGGCTAGATCTATTGGGGGAGGAGAAACATTGTTATTGCTCTCAGTAAATTGATGCAGGTCGCGTCAATCTTGCAAACAAAAATTCTCCAGTTGTTCACATTTGCTAAAAAAAGGTTCTCTGGCCAGCTGCCTGCTGACAGCCACAGAACTACAGCAGCAAGAAACATTGCCTATCTCTCGGACACCCGCAGGGAAAGCAATGTTGCCACATAAAAAGGTTCACAGAATTTCCAAGCAGCATACAAAAAGGCATGAAGGAATCACTAGAAAGCACATTAGAAAAAGGAGTCTGATTATATAGTTATATAAGCATATTATTTGTAAGGTGGAGTTGGCTCTAACATCTCCAGCAGGCGAGGTCTTGTCTTTACTCTTATTCCACACCCTAAATATGGTTGAGTTCATATTTTATTTTTTAAATTATTCCAAGTTTGGAAGTTAGGCTTGAATATACCTGTACATGGATATGTGCATTCAATGATTGTGAAGATGCAAATTAATCTAGGATATCTAAATTATAACCAGAAATTAATCTTTGAAAATAACTCTCAAAGCAAAGTAATACCGCCAGACAGCACACTTCAATATTCATTTTAGCAAGCACAGCAGCTACCTACTTCTATGTTTGAAATTCAGGCCCTCTGCACAGCACTTTAAACTCACTTCAGAATTCTACATCAATGCCCTTATTTGAATCACATTATTAGCAGGTGGACACTCTCTCAAAGGCCAGAGTCATAGCCCATAACAATACCAATCAATAAATGTGGATTTAGAAAGGTAATTTCTGCTATATCCTGCTTACCAGGGGTCTGTTAAAAACTTTCAGTAACTGTAGCACCCCATGAGAAGGTACGCAGGCAGCGAGCAGGTCAGTTTGTTCCCTTTGTTCTGAATTTTTCATAGGGCTTCTCTTTTGTGTGCTAAATGAGGACAGATTCTTTGCATGGAAATTCCCCACACCTCAGCTCTCCTCCACACACCATGACAGACCCATTCCCACAGAGAACAGGTCACATTCACTGTTTTCCTCCACAGAATCACTGAATGGTTTGGGTTGGAAGGGGCCAAAAAGATCATCGAGTTCCAATCCCCTTCTGTGGGCAGGAAGACCTTCAGTAGACCAGGTTGCTTCTCTCTGGGGCTGCTCAGTCACAGGCAGAAGGGAAGCTAAAAGTCTTCTCATCTCACTGCTGGCCACAGCAAAAGTATTGGGAATCCTGGTAGGCCTTTCCACCCATCTGGATGGTCAGCTTAATGTAGAAGCAGTCAGGAAGCCACACAGCAGTGGATGGACACAAGAAGAGCGGGGCCCCCTCTGTGCTGTGGAGCAGGTACCGCAGCCCTGGGGTGCGTGCACTGCCTGCCCACACAGCTGCATCCAGGACACGGCCACCTCCCTGCTGGCAACGGGCAACTCTCCCCTCACTACTCCCTAAAAGCAAACAGTCATCCCAAAAAACATATGCTTATTTTAAGCCTTTAGATTTTTAAAGCAATCTTGTTTTTCACAGAGATGAAAAAGATGTCTAACCAGTTTTGAAAGTTCGCAAACGGCAGCGAGTATGAAGTGTACAAACCCACAGTACGTGCTGGCACCTTGGTGGAGTTGAAATGGTCAAGTATTCTTTCACAATACTTTGGTATGGATTACAATTTCCTTCATTCTACCACTGCATTAATGGAACCTTTCCCATGCCTTACCTGTCTGGGATAACAACACATGCTTATTCAGAGGAGTACTGCTGACACTAATGAAATGCAGTAAGAATAACATCCCTTTAGCAGGACAGGACACAGCTTTGATGCAGTTCCCAAGTTTGGCTTCCCCAGGTGAAACTCTGGAGGACACTGAGCCTCAGCAGCCCTCAAGTGCAGAGCATTAGTGGGTGCTCAGCATCTCTCACAGGATGAGCAAGACTGAGCAGCTCCAGCCCACACTGACTGCCTGGGCGAAGATTTTCTCATCTTATCCTCAAAGCTTTTCAAGCCCTGATCCTAACAGAGGTCTTAGGAGACTTTTTAATCTTCATAATTCTCAAACTCAATTTAATTTAGCTTCTCCTCTCAAATCAAGTCAAAGACTTAGAGGGATTTAAGGAGAAATACAATCTCCTTTCATTAAAAGCAGGGTCTTATCACAGATCTTTGTGATTTGTATTGTCCTGGCAATAGGGGAGATCGTGTAACTGGGAGTGTTTATTTTCTGTGAGGCAATTAAGTTTGAGAGATATGATTGTAATTCTATGTGCTTGCTTGCAGAACTATGTGCTCACTTACACCTGGGCTGGGCCTGGTCACTCTGGCACCAGTTGCTGCAGTTATTTGTGTGTGCACATATCAAGGGCTTTGTGAGGTCAAAGAAGACCATTCAATTGAGACTTGAAAAACCTTGTCAGTGTAAACAAAATTCTTATCAATCTGAGAAAAATATTGTTTTTTTACATCCCATTGCTCTTTTCCCATCAAATCTACAGAAATGAATCATGAGTAGAAAAGAAACAGAGCAGAACAGAAAGTTCATGATTACATATGAAGTGCTCACCTCTTCAATTTAGAAAGATGGGGGGGTTTTCTCATGTTAAATAATTATTCATCTGAATTCATATCCCCTTTTATTCTGCACCCTGTTTTAATATTTCCTGAGTTTAAAAAAAACAAACCAAAAAGAAAACCAAACCAAAAAAAAAAAAAAAAAACAAAAAAAAAAACAAAAACAAACAAAAACAAACAAAAACACAAACAAAAAGCCAAACGAACAAAAAAAAATCCTCCCCAAAAAACCCCAACAATTAACTTACACGACAGAGAGAAGATTGCCTGGACAAGACTATGACTTGCTAAGCAAGGACAGCCACAACTGCTGATTACAAAAGTGCAGTTTTCTGTTTTGACTGAGGATGAGCTTTTCTAGCAAAATATGATGCCAATTAGCATTTACTGTACATCAAAAAGACTGGTTCTTAACCTTTTGTAACACTAGAAAGAGCTGAGGACACTTCAGTTAGTCATATGATATACAGGTACTCAGTTAATCATAAAGCACAAACACCCTCCTCAGATAATCACACAAGAACTGCTAATTACGAAAAGAATAGATTCTACTGGAAAACAAACAAACAAACAAACACTTATTCTAAAACTTTTCTCCTGAGCAAGGTGATTTCTTCTCTTTTCTTATACTGATGTTTATTACATTCAGTCTTTGCTCTAGGGATTTTCTTCCACCAGCTTACTGTTCTCAGCTACAGCTAATCTTTCACACCTGTTCAGATTCTTTAACCCTTAGAGCTAAAAATCCTGCACATTGATACCTCTCTTAATTAACTTCACTGCTTGACACTGAAATCATATAACTAGGAAGAATTCGGTATGCAAGTTGGTTCTTAATCACTTTCATTTGTACCCCCTAAAATATGATACAAATCAACCCATATTTCCCAGTCAGTGGCCAGTTCCTGCTTACCTGAGTTCTCCCACTCTCAGTAACTTCCACCCAAAGACCAGTCAGACGAAGCTGATTCCAGTGAAGTTTCTGGTGACAAAAAGAAACAAAGCAATCAGTAGCATTTTTAGCCCCAGTGCACTCTCCTTAGGACAGAGGACCTATACTATTGAATTAGGATTAATTACTACTGATTTATATACTAGTGCTGAATTAGAATGTCATGAGTTCATCAGTGTCATTGAACATCATCTTCAACATAAGAAGAGTACTTAGTCCTGATCAACTGCAAGTTGTCCTCGAGCTCAAATACCACTGTTGTCCTGCAGCACCAGAAATGTTCACAGAATCTAAAAAACTTGCACTACATCTTGCAGTGTTTAACAAGAAAAGCTGCATTATCTCAGATTTGTTTGCCAGATTCTACAATAACATCCCACATAATACTGAATATAGCTAAAAAATGAAATACTATGTTCACGGTAACTTATATCTAGAATATTGATTAAAACCTCTGGATAAAGATTATGGCCAAAACTGCCATTAACTTGGCACATTGGGTCTTCCACCACAAGAGTAAATTTTGAAGGCTACACCAGACTACAAGATAAAACTCTCACAAGCCTGACTACCTCTTGAAAACTTTGTTTTCCACACAGTTAGCAATATATATGTACATGTGTGGGGATGCTCATGTACGTCAAAAAAAAAAAATTCAAGACACATTATTGCAAAAGCTTCATCTTTTTTTTGAAAAAATTTAGTTCAGATGCAGCAGGTGTTACTTGTGTGGGTTAATGTGGCTGTGGAAGGCAGGATGCTGGGTGGTATAAGGAACCATAGGATGAAAAGTCTAAACGGAAATGAGTTTATTAGGATCTGTCTCTAGAGACAAAGTGATTATTCCATCAAAATGATTATTCAAAAAAAGCAGTCCCTGACAGGGAAAAAAACAGATAGAACGAGGGTCATAGAAGGATAGTGTGCATTGTTCAAATATTGATAAATAAGCTGCACAGAAGGGGGCAGAGCCTGAGGTACCAGCCACAGCAACGGAATTGCCTATTTACCGGATGAGGAGAATTTCCAAGGTGAAAATCCACTGGAAATGGACAGAGCATAAGAATGCAGAAAGACAGACAGGCCCATGTGACAATCTTAGGAACCCCCTTGACAGGGATGGAGCAGTAAATGCCATCTCCAGATGGAAAGGCAGTAGGAATGGAGCTGCACCAATCAGCCAGAACCCCTTTTTTCCAATCAAATTAAGATTTAACAGACTCTGTGTGTGCATGTGTGCGCGCACGTGTGTGTAAAATGACAGATTACATACAAATTGCTCTCCATTTCTTAGAATTATAAAGTTAGGGTTCTGTTCCTATTAGCGCCCTGTTTCCTTGAACACACTTACCTCGAACTGCTGGTGTGTAATTACGTGTTTCACAGAGTGGCACATTTACAGGAAGCCATGACTAAATGTTCCTAATAAATTAGCCTCTCGTGTATTAGCCACTCTTTTCTTACAAGAAAAATGGAGTTTGACTCTTCCCTCACGTTAACACCTGTTTTGAATTTATCTCATCTCACTGCCTCTACATGTGATCTGCCATTGCAAGTAGAATACTCTGATCTGCTGTTTCTACTAACTTTTCAAGATACATATTTTCCCCCAAATATTAATGGTATACAGAACAAAAAAAATGAAAAAGCTATGTTTATATATATAATGTCATATTTCAAAAGAATGAATGATTTGACCAGTATAAGCATAAGAATAAACTTCCACAGTGCAGCAAAGGAACACAGAGTATGAGGGAACTTTCACGTTTTTCACGTATATTTTTATGTACATAGCAATACAGGTGTGCATTGACCTTGATTTTTATGTAAATAATAAAACAATCCTTATGACCCGGGAGAAGAAAGAGAAAAAAAAAAGTTCTATAAAATATTTTTCCTCCATCCCCAACACAATCCGACTCCAATAAAGAGACCAAGAGGGGATGGGTGGAGAACCTTATTCAGATATATTAGGAATCATACTTTTTTTTAGTATGGTTGACTCTTACTGTAGAACTGCCATAAAACTTGTCAGTTGCATATAAACTATATGCTAGAAAATGTTCCCCTTTATAGTGACATCATTAATTTTATTTGGAGGAACTTTGCTGATCTCACCTTTATATGAGACTTTTTCTTGCATAAGAGCAGGTAGAAGGGGATGGTGAATACAGAAGACAGACAGTTGTGTTATTCTGTGTCTGCACAGCACAGCGGAGTCATTACCTCAGCAAAATGTCAGCAACATGCAGGAGATTTCTCTTTCCCCCTCACTGTAAAATAAAAGCAGATCTGCACCTCCAGGTTGCATCTTTCCATTGGAGTAGACAGTGAAATTATTACTTAGCAATTATCTTTCTCGTATCAGAGATACAGAATGGTAAGTCTGGAAAAAAACTTGATCCCATAGGACTTTTTTAAAGACAGCAGGGCAGACTGTGACACTGCAGTATTAGGATTTTTTTTAAACTGCTTACGTTAATCAATTGTGTCAGTGAAGGAGGAAAACTATGCAAAGAACTATTGACTAAATCACCTGTAAAAGGTGTATATTGATAACTGATACTCTTCTCAAATGAAGCTCCGCGCTGAGCATCACCCTTTACAGATATTCACAGAGGGAACATGGGTTCCCTCTCTTTTCACAGGGAAACAATGGGTTTCAATGTTTCTCCTCTTCTAGCATTACTAGGATTTCACTTTATCTCATTTCTGAATAAATGGAGCTCATTAAAAATATCTTATGCTGTGACTTCAGATTAAAGATGCACACAGAAAACCACTATATCTTAAACAGAAAGATAAGTAGGACTAGAAAATAATACTTCCTCCTGACTGCTTTCTCTTCCTTTCTAAGATAGTGAATCCAAGAGAAAAAAATTATCTGTTTGAATAAATGAATACAGGAGAGGGACAGTTGGCCTTCTGTGAATATAAGTTGACTAGTTGAGCAAGAAAAGTTTCAAAGACCTTGAGTGCAAGTCTTTGTTTATTGAGAATAAGCAATCAATCAGACAGAGCACACAACAAGACCTTGTTCAAACAATGGATAATGCTGAGTGCCTCAGTCACACAGCTTAGATTGGACAAGTAAGCTTGACATTACCAGCAAAAAAGGCAAAGTCAACAGCATAAAAGTCCCAGAATAAGACAGTTCAGGGAGGTCTCAAGCACAAGAATGTTAACATACGCTCAAATGGACAGAGGGCTTTCTTGAGATTTTTCTTAAACAAAATGTTTATTATTTAAAGCTATCAAAACTTGCCTTGAAAACTAGATTAAATAAACCCTCACATATGAAATCTCTACAACTAAAGGCCCACTTGTGTTAACTTTCATGAGATTAATAGTATCAAGATTATTTTTTCTTCCTGTATATATTTGTTTATGTTTTCTATATTTCAGTTATAGCAATAGCCCCCATTTATAAACTTCACTTGAAAGCAGGCCAAATGTGAACAACAGCACGGAAAAGAAACAGTCCACAGGATTAAGAAAAAAATTAATGCAAAATCTAGTGCAAAGCAAGAACTAATTATTCTGTGAAATACACACATCTCTTTCTATTTCTCTGTCCAGCAGTTTCTCAAATATGTCTTTCTGTATTACAAATGAAATTATAAGTACTACCAAAATTTGTAGGCAGTAGATCATGACAGTCTTCTGATTACCTGATGATGAATGAACTTGCACTATTTACACAGGAATTCGGGGTGGGAGAGAGGGAGAAAGGGAAGGGGGGTGTGGTCAGAGGTGAGAGACCAGATATAGAGAATGATTTCACATCCTTGGGTTAATGAACAGTAACAAGACGCGAACATCATTTTCAGCCTGCGAAGTATACTGGGAAACAGAGCCTGGTTCAAGATAAAATTTATGGGTCTGCTTTTCTTGCTGCTAACTGAAAATCCCATCACATACGTAGTCTTCTTTCTCCCACATTTTCTGAGAAGGTAGTGAAAACCTTTCGATTAGCCAAGCTATTTAAGACCATAAGATCATGTCAGCTGTGGTATAGAACATCAATTTGTAACCCAGGCTGTTACTGTGAACCATTACTGCACTGCATCCCAGCAGCCATTTCTCAAACCTTTAGCTGCTCATGGAAGTTGATTTTCCTTGAGCCCTTGCAGAACATTTTTGTTCAAAATTTCTCTGCTTTGTGTCTGCTGAAACTCATGCATTTATCTTATTTATGTGTAAAAAGAAAAGACTGAACCAAGAATATCCACTGGAAATTTTTTAAGAGAATCTAGAACATCTTTTGATTTTGATAAACTGAGCATTCCTGCAGCTACACAAACAGAGGGCATTACATCTCCATGAATAAGCATCGGTCTTATCTCATTTATTTCCACATGCACAGGAGAGACAAATGCTGGAAATGGAAGTCTGAGGTATATTTCATAGTGGACAGAACCAGGATGCACTTCCTTCTCCTGTGCTGCGCTGGGACAAGGGCTCTCCAAGTCCTCAGCCTCTCTTGTGGCTGTGGAACATTCATTTTGCACAGGTAGGAAGAAACTAAATTACACACTGATTGCTGTATTTGCTCCTTCTGCCAAAAGGGAAGACACTGTGCTGAATTTTAAACTCAATGAATTTGGTAGATTTTCAGAGTATGAACTGCTTGATGCCCAGTTCACTCCAAGGGCTGCAGAAAGACAACAGGTTTTTCGTTACTTGAGATTTCAGTGGGTGAATGGCACAAGGGATAAAAGCTGAATTTATGCTGCGCTGATTTTCCTCCATTCAGAAAAATAAATATACAAAAAGGAAGTTATTGCTTATGATCAAGTCTAGAAAATTTCTTGTTAAATGTATACTGACTGTTATTTTGAAGCATTCTATCAGTTGAAAGACAGAAATATACAAATTGAAAAGGTTCTTAGTCATTCAAGTACAATGATACACATCTTTTTTTAATGCAATTTTTAAATTCTAAGATGACGGTGGTGATTTTGACTATGATGATGATTAATATTATAAGCTAACAGAAATATTTTTGGGGCATACTGTTATTCTGATCCATAATCAAATCTCCAGGGATTTTTCCAGGAATTGAAAACTTCGGCTAAAGTATTTTCAATTGCACTACTCTTTTCTTCTAGCTGGTTATAGGGCTTCCCCAGAGGATTAGAATGACACACTGGCAAACGGGTGATGTACGACACAGTAGATAAAAATTTACCTACACTCAAACCATAGTAGTCAACAGTTCAAAGTCTAAGGACTAGTAAGTGGTGGTGTACCCAAGGAGCCAATATGGAGGATGGCACTATTTAATGTCTTCATCAGTGAGCAGGAGAGAACAGATAAAAAGGCTGATGGCTGATACCAAGCTGTGGGGAAAAGTTTCTATGCTGAGGAGCTGCATTGCCACGCAGAGGGGCTTCAACAAGCCAGAAGGCTGGACAGAGAGGAAACTCATTAGGTTCAGCAAAGATAAATGCCAAGTACTGCCCCAGGGACAGAAATGTCCCTTGGGGCAGTACAGGCTGGGGACAGACTGCCTGGCTCATAGCTCTGCAAGAGAGGCCTGGGCAGGGGTGCGGAATACAGAGAGCACAGCCAGAAAGACAAGGGGAGTACTGCTCCTACTCAGCTCTTGTGAGGCTGCATGTAGGTCCAGCTTGGGGCTCACTGATATACGACATGTATTTTCAAACTGGAAAGAGCCCAGAGAAAGGTCATTTAGCTGGGGGCTGGAGCAGATTGAATGCAAGGAGAAGCTGGTGGAACATGTTTGCTCAGCCTGGAGAAGAGGAGAGTATAGGGGAATTTAATGGAAGCCTCCTGCTACAAAAAAAGGAGTTTGCATGAGGGTGGAGCCAAACTCTTCTCTGGGGTGCTCAGCAAGAGGCAACAGTCTCAACAAGTTGCAGCAAGACAAGATCTAATTGGACATAATTGGATAAAAATGTAGACTGAGAGTGATTAAGCACTGAAAGAGGTTGTCCAGGGACGTGGTGGAGTCTTGTCTTGGGAGATTTTGGAAACATGACTGGACAAAGTCCTAATTAACCGGTTTAAATCTGAAGTTAGTCTATCTTTGGGTTGGACAGTGTAACCTCTGGAGGCTCATTCCAACCTCTGTGGTTCAATCCATCTGTGACTCCAACTCATCTTGCGGGTACCACCACCTCCAAAGGCTGGAGATGGTCTGTGGTCTCTCTGTCATGCCAAAGGAAAGCACAAAAGAGAGCTGCCTTCTGGAGACAGAGTGCAGCAGCAGCAGAACGCAGCAACACTTTCAGAGGATCAGCTGGGCCAGGGCCCTTCTTCACATCCACTCTGCTGCAGTATCTGAAGAGCATCAAACATTGTTGGAGTTTCTGTAGAGCACAGAAGAGTCTGTTATGCACAGGGGGAAACAGAGCCAGCACAGCAGTTTGCCCAGGAGACCTGCATTCTTTTATCATGACCTGTTGTCACAAGCTTTGTTCAATAAACTCACTGACTCTCTCTACAAAGCCCCAATGAGACAGTTTTCACATTTACTCAGAGACCAGTCCAGTGAGGTCTAGTCCTTTGGACAGTTTAATAAGATAAATATTTATTAATTTGAGTTACTATAATAGCAAAAGTGTTTACTGTCTGTGAGAATTGCTTCCTTTTGGTCTCCTCCCTTCAATTTTCTACAGCTGGAAGTTGTTCTTTCCTTCACATTGCCTGACTGCCCTCTGAACTCCCCCTCACCTCTCTCTATCCTTCCTGTGCAACTGGCATTAGACTCTAATTTCTGCTAGTTTTCCACTCTGCTACTACTTCACCCACTCTCTTCTCAGCATAGCCAGCCTGGGGGAGCACCCACCTGCCATTTTTATGGGGTTCACGTGTGTCTCTCATGCCCGTAATGCCTGCTACCACTTTCTGCATGATTTAGCTTTGTCTGTTTGGATGGTGTGTCAGACCAGGTGCTTGGATGCTCATGGGAATGGGTGTGGTGAATAAAATTTATAGCTTATGGTAACGGAAACTTCTTAACAGCGATGAATATCCAGGGTTAGGTAAGTGCAAACTGCAGGAATTCACAGGACCAGGCAAGAATCCATGAGGGAGTAAAAGTAATGCGATATATTTGTATTTGCAAGCCATCCTTCCTCTAAGGCTGACCCCTGGCAGCCCCTGCTCTGGTGCACAGCAGCACCAAACAGCCATGGTGCACGCTGTCCTGCAGCGGAGTGAAGAAAGCTTCTGCAAGCTGCAGCAGGACACTCATAGGCACAGGAGGGCTTTCTCACTTCCCCGTATTGTATGCTCCCCTAACACACTATCAAACGTTAGTGGCTTTCACAATTATGGTTTTTTTAAAGAAAAAGAAATAAACTACAGCTGATTACTCAACACCAAACTTGTGGAATTGTGTTTTTATTAGCCAAAAGTTAACAAAATCTCTGTGAGAGCCCAAATTAATGCAACCTGGTGTTTCAGAGCACCACAATTGTGACTGCTATTGGGTGTTGGGGTAGGCATGAGTTGCAGATAAAGTTTTCTGCGTGATGGAGACATTCAGAAATTTTCTCTTCTGATTTTCCTCACTCCATGAGTGAGGCCATCTTGCGATCACACACACACACAGAGGGTGAAGACCTAAGCCTCATCTCAGTAAATCTTGCTAAACAAGTGAAAGATGGAGAGATGGAGCAGAGAGGTATATTTAGCAGTCAAACAGATTTTTTTGCTTGGCCTTTTTTTTTCCTTTTTAATGAACACATAAATTTAGGACACTTCATCCTACTTGTTTCTGGGTAGCTGGACATTTTCAACACCCGTAACTTTACTCATTTTTGTCTACCACTCTACAGCGTTTGTAAGTAGCTACCAAAGCTCAGGCATTTCCTCCTGCAACCCCAGGTTTCCAGTGAAGATAGAAATATACAAATGCAATAGTTTAAACAGATTTATAAAGCCCATGAATGTAACCGGTTCTACTTTGCACCTATCAGTCTGTCTATTGTTATAATTAGAGCAACTTTTGAACAATAAACCTCTAAAAACATCCATCTTGTAGGTTTTGAAAGAAATATGATAGTATGTTAATAAACTCCAGGAAAAAAATCCTGCTCCTAGCTCCGACACATGTTCAGAGTTGGATTTTTAGGTTATATATAGTAGACAGCAATCTGTTTGGAAGCCAACACACACTTCCCCAGTGAACTGCAGGATACGCATAAATAATCAGGGCTGGAGAAAGGTCATCACACGGCTGGAACTGGGGTTAGCAACAGCACCGAGTAAACCTATTGTTCAGAAAGCCTTAAGCAAAGCAAATCAAGCTAAGTGCAACATAACTGACTGTGCTGAAAGCTGAAAAGACTTAATCATAGGGATGAGCCAACCTTGAACCTTAACGCTCAACAAATTTTATTAAGAACCGACAAGTTGTGAGAGAAGTTACACAGTTAAGCTGTAGCTCAAGGGAACAAGTGTGCAAAAACAAGATGAGGGGAATTTAATAAGGCCCAAGGACCACCAGCTGAGCTCGCGAGAATCAATCAGTAAGAGCTTGGTCCCAAGGTCTCCTTGTTATTACAGTAGGGAACATATTAATGGTATGTATTGACTTGCAATAAGAGATTCCTGGAAATGTTTCCCTTTTAACTTTTGCAACATAAAATTTAGTTAGCAGCAAACTGCGTCTGTTTCCCATCAGAAAAATAAAATAGATTTCATCAAGACCTACTTGCCCAAAAGCTCAATTTCTGTAACTGAAAATTGAGTTCGTTCATTTCAATGTATTTGGGCACTGTCTTGTGGTTGTGTCATGATCTCATTTGCTTTGTTGGGCCAGAATCCCTGGACAAATTTACCGGCAGTCAAACCTAGGGGCTCCCATGCTGCAAGCAAGAGCCTCTGCCCGAAAGAGGGAATTGTCTCATGAAAGGTACGTGTATTTTCATAAAGAATAAGCCCCTCACAGCAGCCCATAAATTGTGCCCAGAGTGTATAGCATGCTAAGAGTCGCTGCTCAGCAGGAGGAAGGGTGTGAGAGGAGAAAGGAAGATTTTCAGAGGTGTTATACACTTTGCAATTGAATTGCTGTTGCTTTAAACACAGCTTCACAACACTAATTAGGAAGTGTTTAGCCTTGTGATTTCCTGATAGATTCCTAAATATCTTAGAAAACCCCTCAGGGAGAGCTGTAAAAGGCAGAAATTCCACAAATGGACTGTAACTAAACAGAATGAGTTTTGAATATCACTCCAATCTGTCAAAATAGTCTGCTTTCTGTCTGAAATTTCTTCTGTATGTCCTGTAGGAAGGAAACGTTTGCTTCATTTTTGCTTTTCTTTTCTCCCAAAAGTTTCCTGTAAACTAGATAACACACCTTGCCCTGGATTCTGAAGGCATTTTAAATTTATACTGCATACTTAATCTTGTATTAACATGCCTTTTGGTTGGTTTGTTTGGGTTTGGTTTTTTTCTTTTGGTCTGGAAGCTACATTTGATGGGCTGCAGCAGTTGTACAACCCTACTGATTAACTGATGTTACAGGATTATTATGAAACTCAGGTAACTGAAGTTTTTAAGAAGTTTTACAGAACCTTAAATGAAATCTGCTTCAGTTAAAGTAAGAAGTAGTTATTAGGAGTAGAAAATGGAAGGACATCTGATGAAACAGTATATAGCAAAACTACAAAACAGAGGATCTATGCAAAATCATAACTAGATGAATACCCATTTGTAGCTCCTTTAACAGAATAGAGGGTTGAATACCACGTGCTGGAGCCTGATCTCATTGACCTGAACTGCACTGATGGGAGCTGAGTTACTCCTAATTTACACCAACACAAACAAGACCAGAATCAAGCCAGGCAAGAGCCCTAGGGGTACCCTTAGAAAGAGAAGAAAAGGAAACAGCTCCCTGCTAGACAAACCTACCAGCCCTGGGGATTCCGAACTACTTTTTATATGACAACTGCCAGTCCTCTGGCAAAACTGCCACCTGGAGCATACAAAAACTTCCAATCACGAAGAAGAACATTTTTCTTCCACAGAGGAAAAATTCAGTGTTTGGGAAGAGACAATGTCTAATCGAGGTCAGAAAAAATGATCTGGTAAAAACAATTTCCTCTTCCTCATCAACTGGATTCATTTCCCGTATACCTGAAGGAAATCTCTTTATTTTACTGACAGAGGCTATTTTTCTTAGACACTTGCAAGCTGAATGTTCTTCTGAGACAAATCTAGAGCACAATGTGAACATTCTTTTACATCCCCAGCAACAATCCTGGTGAAGCTTCACTTGCAGCCCAAACAGCAGTTGCAAGAATTGTGATGGAATTACAGCGCAGCTGGATGTGAAGAACATGATTGCACTTAAAGGGGCACTTGCAGCTCTTGAATAAAAATTCGATCTGCAAATGTCTGATGGAAAGGTCACTCAGAAACAGCCATCTGTGGTGGCAAAATACTTTCTAGGGTAACATCAATGTATATTCAATGCTATGCAGGACAGTAGCTATTGAAGAACTGTGAGAAACAGCAAGTCCAAAAGGAAAATATTTGGGCTTACAGCCCACACAGGTCCAGCTGGTTCCTGAACTGTTGTTTGACACAGATCTCATCTTAGCATTTAATCTGCAATTTTCAAGTGAGTATTCACTTAGTTCTTATCACCTGTAGCAACTACCTGCTTATTACAACATTGCATGTAAGAAAGCATCCCTGTACGGTTATCCTTGCCTTACATTCCAGAACTCCATTTTCAGCTGCAAACTACATTGCATACTACAAACATATCTGCAATGGTTTGACCAAACTGTGCCGATCTTGAAACCAGAAATCTGGGAAATAGCCAAGTATTAAAGACAGATCTGCAAACATCCATATTTAGGGGTCACTATTCTTCTTCAAAGACTGACAAAAAAAAAATTGAGACTATTTCAGATGCCTGGCAATGGTTGTATAAGACAATCTAATACTGCCCTCTGCAATATATTTGTTCCCTTGATAGCTGTATGTGGCAGACAAAACTTTAGGACAATAGGCAGAAAAAAATTTACTAATTCTGCCTATTGCACCTACAACTGATTTGAGTTCTTCTGCCAGAAGAGTAATCGTCCGGGGAGGAAGTCTTGAACAGCAAGAGAGTACCAGGAGCAGGGACCAAATGATCAGACTAAAACCAAAGTAAGATTCACTTTTCTATTATGGTATTTTTAACACATTGCTCACACTAAAGTCTTCCAGGATAACACAATGCAGGGTTTTTTACTAAAAATAACCTTTAGAGACTGTAGTTTAGGTGTTTTGTGGCTACCACTGTAGATGAGAACTAAATTCTACGTCATGTTTTTCTCTTTTAATACTCTGATCAGCAAACACCTAAAATCACTTGCTTCAAACTGTCTGTCATTTGAAGACTTCTTTTCCTTTGACAAATGACACTAATCCTTGGAGTATTTTGCTCCATCAGTCCTTTCTTAGTTTTAAGAATAATTTTTAACCCTCTCCATCATACTTATAATGAGATTGAAACATCTGAAGTCTGTTTCTTCTCACTACAGAAGGTGAGACAACATTACCCAAACATCTCTCCTGCTTGCTCGGTGCATTTCTGCTCATCACCTTCTGTAGCCTTCTGCATCACCTTCTGTGTTATGGTACCCCTTCTCCTGCCTGAGGTGATTAAGAGATGACTACTTTCTTCTTGGGTTTCACTTTCTTTGGTTCCTCAGCAATCAAATCCTTTCTTCATAGAACTGGAGGGCTGCTGCCAGTCACAGCTCTTCAAGAAAGGCTTACCTTCACTTATGTGCCACATTACCTTAGCCTTTCATTTGATTTTCCCGGTCTTTATTTGCTGGACACATACTGCTGTGTTTGAACTAAGGTGGCAGCAAAAAAGGGTACTGAATCATATCTTGCTCCCTTCTAATTTGCCAGAGTCTTCATACTTTCCACCTTTTGCTCTTTATTTGGGGAGTTCTCTTTCCATGAAGACAGTTATCAGCCAAATTCAAAGAAGGCCAGACGTCTTCCTTACATATCTGACTTAGTAATCACAACAATCCTTCCTGGTATCTGAGTTGTCATATAGTGTGACTCTGATTACACTTGCCCAGCTTTAAATATATTTTCTTAAATGCAGTTTTCCCTGACATGAACGGAAAGCCTTATAATGCCATAGCATAGCTATTCACTTTAGCTAAAATAGGGGTTTATTATTATTTTGTAAAAAGAAGATGCTTTCATTCTGACCTAGATAAGAATCTCTTTCTCTTCCCTTCTTAAGACAACTATGAAAATGAGATTGTAAATCTCCTATGGAGAAGAGACTTGGACAAATCAATAATTTATGTTATGATTTTGAGAGACTTTCACCTTGAGGAAGTGCCAGCCCTATCGTAATTCTGCAGATCTTGTTTGAAAATGTTTTCCATTACTAATCGGGAGAACATTTTTTTTCTTATTATTTATACAAGGCTCCTTTGATTTTCAGCGTGTGACACTTCAGAATGAAAATGGTGTCTGCATTAATTAAAAAATGAAGAAGAGAGCTCTTACTTTCCTTCCCCCTCCCTTAAAATCCAAGTAAAACGCTGGCAGGCAACACTCAGCATGTAGTGCTCTACTTCCAACCATGAACCCCTTTTATAGATTTCTGTCATTTTAGCTGCTTCTGGCTAAAATCACTGGTTAAAACAGTGACTTGGGAAGAAAAATGAGCTGAGAGTTAAGAGCAAAACAGGGGGTAGGTACACATAGCAATTAAATAAGCCTTCTACAAATCTCAGGCAGAGAACATGTCAGTCATATCGTTCCTAAACAAGGCCCTGGCAGTGCCAGGTTTATGCTGAGGCCTCTGGGGAGAAAAAACATACGAGTTTATGCCCATGCACCTTTCTTTTGACCTCCACAGCTTACTAAAGAGCAGACTGCCACACCAACAGCTCACTTCCCCAAATCTCCCACTGTTTGAAGAAATCATTATGACTTGCAGCAGCATGTTCTAGCCACTGGTTGGCTTTGTCCACAGGATCTCTCAGAGATGGGATAATAAATGGTCACCCATTCTTACCCATTGCACCATAAATCCAAAGCACTCTCTGAAAGCGGGGCAGCATGCTGAGGTCTGCCCACACAAAGGGCACACCCAGGAGCTGCTGGAATGGCATAACCCACAGCAGGGCGCAGAGCAGCCTCTCGGGATGAGCTCCACGTTTGTGCCTCGGCCGCTGCAGGCAGCTGTGACATTTCTGAACCATACCTGGAGACTTCAGGCCTTGCGGAAGTTGTGGAACTTGTGCCTTACTGCTTTATGCCAAGTAAATTGATTCCCTTACCTCTTTATAGCAACCAATTCTTAGACATGACAAACGGCTAAGAAATCTGGAAGGATAGGAATAAGGTGGGAAAAGATTAAGTGAGAGTTCTTTGGGCTAGGATTTTGACTTTCAGCTCCAGTGGATTTAGACTTTGTTTAAAATGAAGCACCACTCTGCAAATTTTTTACAGCTTTCTGGGATGAAATTACTTCCTTTGTGTAGATATTTGACTATCACTCCAAGCTCTTTCTCACAATTCACTGTTATCTCTGTGGAAAAAAATTCTGAGCTACATGATGTTGGAAATATTCATCTATTTTGGTTCACAATCTGAAAAAAATACAAGCCCATAAACTAATGAAAAGAAAACCCAACAAACCCATTTATTTTTCCCAAACTTTCCATGTCTTGATAAAGTCTTCATGTTGTGGTCTTACATAACGGGATATCACATCAAGCAGGGCACAAATCTAAAACAAAGTACAGAAACACAACTTTTTTTTCAAAACAGAAAGCATTTTATTCAAAGATTCTCTTTTTCACACACAATTAAAACCAATGTCGGTTATGAATGAACTGACACGATGACAAAGTTTGCGGTCCCTGGACTATATAAGATTACTCAACTCTTATCTCAAGATGAAAAATAGTAAGTGATGGGTTTTAAATAACACCAAAAATTTGATCAAAACTCCCAGTGCACATCAAGTTACACTGGGAAAGGAAACCCTACAACCTCTAAAGATTCAGATATATACAGTAGGAACTATATAGCTCAGAGTCCCTCCTAACTCCTCATCTCACTTGTTCCCTCCCCATTTTCATATTAGATTTTTCCCTTTTTCCTTACCTCCCCCACTCCTACAAAGCAGCTCAGATATACACATATATAGAGAGCATTCATGGCAACAACTCTGTGACTAAAACAAACTGATGAATATGTAATATGATATTAAAAAATGCATGTGAAATATGCAAAGGCATCAACTTAATGAGTAATTTCATTTTGTCCCTTTTTTTCATTGGAGGGTCAGTTTATCTAACAAAGAGCATGAGAATAAATCACTTGTATTCTGAAACCTAGATAATTCATCTGGTTAAACAAGGCGAATTACTTGAAATTAAGCAAAGGACTGGAATTCTCCTACCATAGGACGACACGGGATGTGCTGTTTAAATATCAGAGCATCCAGGCCATTTTGGTATGTCATCTGAGGCCTTAAAAATGTGACATAAGAAGTGAGCTTCCATCTTAGCAGTTACCAACGAGAAACTTTTTAAAAATCTTCACTGCGTTTAGAAAATTAGTGTAGCAATTGTTCATTTTGATATCTGGAACTGAAATGTGACTATTTTGCAAAATGTAAAACCAAAAAAAAACATCATTTGTCATGCCTTTGCTATTTCACTTATCTGCTCATTATCAGAAAAGGAATTTTTAAAATCCTAAAGAATCCTTAAAGGCCTTAAAGCACCCTCTAAGAGTGACAGAGATGGACTTTTATTTGTGCAGTGGTGCATGATGAATGTTCATATAGGCAACCACGGGTATATTAGAACTCCTCATTCAGACACCTCACAGGTGTCTTTGGATATTGTCTATGAAGTGCAACTTTAAAAAGAAAAACATGAAGGAATTATTTACAATTCCAGTCAGTCGGCTAAGATGAACAATAACATGTAAGTTGGGTAGTTATCTCAAAACTTCAGCGTTTGCAAACACTAGGTTTCAGAAACCACACTCAAAGTAAAATCTGACATAAATTGCATCTACATGAAATTGTTCAAGTAATTTGGAATTGACACATTCCTAGTAATTCCCAGCCATGTTCGTTTGGAAACAATTAAGCAAAACTTGTTTAAAAAATAATCTGTTGATGCATTTTCTCCATCTCTTCCAACAAATAATTCAACTCCAGAAGTTTCACTGCGGTTTTTATAATGTATGCTTTTTTTTCACCTGGGTCATTTCTTACCCATGTGAAAGTTCTACTATCTCACTTTTTGCCTTCAACAGTTTGAAAACTTTAGAGAAATCATTAATATTAAGAAGAATGCCAAAGACGATAGTTTTCTCATCTTGTCTTTGTTTCTCTTTTCCTCTGGGCCACATAAGGATATTCAAGTCAGCAGAGACAGTGTTGCTCTTTAAAAAACCTGCTGATTTAATATTTAGTAGGTGATGGATTCCACCTCAACAATCAGACTCAGGAATAAAAATAGTCTGAATCCCACTCAGTGCCATCCACAAATCCATAGATAGAAACCCAAAGTATTGTACAGCACAACATTTCCTGCTCAGTAAGCTTGAGACAAGCTGCTGTGATTCCCTATATATACACATATATTCCGAGCTGATGCCTGTCAAACCAGCCCCTGGTTAAGTGGCAAGCATAGTATAGTTTCCTTTCCCTGGAGGTAACTGTCCTCATTACTGAAGCGAATGAGCCCCTAGGTGTATAATAGAATCTTCTTTAAAATATTCATCATATGACAGCTGATATTTCAGCCATATTTGGCTGGAATGCTACATTTTGGGGAACTTAGGACTCCATAGTCAATTAACCTAGTATTTTGCTTACCATCTAATTTACTTTTTTTTATCATAAATCATTAAACATTTATGTTAGTATGTAACTTGTTATTCTCCTGTTCAGGACTGAGAAAGACATACAGACCAGGGTTTCTCTTACTGCAGCAATATCCATTAAAACATCTGGACTAGCAAAGCTGAAACTTTACACTTTCCCTCAGCCGGAAAACACCAACTTCTCCAAGGTGAGTCACATCATCCAGCACGGTTCTATTTCCTTCACACTTCTCAGAATCAACACTTCAGGCTGTGAAAACCTCCCTCTGCCAGCAGGTCTCAGGAAGACCACGGGCAGGCGGGGGGAAATAACACAGGGGCCAGAATACTCCACCAGAAATCAGAACAAAGAAACTATGTAGGGAGAGAAAGAGACAAAGAGAGCAGCAGGTTATTCACCCTAAACATTTCCATGTTCAAACACCAAACAACGCTTTTCTTTTTGCCTCTCCATTCTTACTTCTTCCTTAAAACAAATACTGCATTTTTCCCTGCCTACTCTTCCCCTTTTTTTCCCTGCCTGTTCTTAATTACAGCCACAAGCTTCAGTAGGTTCTATTCAACCTGCCCTTCCCCTGCATCAGCTCGCAGCAGAAGCGCCTGCTGCCTCTTCGCTCTAGCCTCCCGCAAGCCTTCCCTGCCCTGCTCCGTGCGAGGCACGCAAGGCAGGCACACCAACGAGCCCCGCCGGGGACCGGGAGAGTGTCACCGACATGCCAGGCTGCGCAGGAAGTTTACACAGCACTCGCTCAAGCTCCGCAAGCCTTCCTGACACCAGCTCAGCATTCCAGCACACCAGCATCATTTTTAAGTGATTTCTCATGTGATTAGTGCCGTCTCTCCATTCCCACATGCTACTCAGACATTGGTGGCAAAAAAAAAAAAAATCATTCTTACTCTCATCAGGGCTTGTTTGTCATCAGAATCCCTCTTTAGTTTTAGCCATTTGCTTAGTTTTAGCCTACTTATCTCATTATGCTGGTCTAATTAAAATCATTTGCTGACAAATATTGTCAGTAATGTAACAGTTGGCTAAATTAACACTGGCTTAGCCTTAGCTTTGTTATCAGCTTAACTACACAGCACTGATTGATGAGCATTTTAAGGCAGGAATTCCTTTCTTCAGGTCAAATGCAGAGAAGGCAAAGCTGGAGATTTGGATGTGATACATCAACAAGTCTTACCAGAAGAAAGTCAGATATAATTGTGCAAAAGTCAAACCAAACTCACATATCCACAACTTCCCTGCAAGCTTGGTCATAAAAACAAAGATGTGTTTGGCCCAACCTGTTAAAACAGCAGAAGCATTGCTTAATATCTTGTTCTAAAATTACTGCTATAAGCAATATATCTTGTAGTCTGATTCTTATTTACTTTTTGGGCATAAATTGAGTATTTCTAGACAACAATTATTCCTACAGACAAGACTTAATTGCAATACTCATCACCAAATATGTCTAAATGATGGGGATGCTGAAGTGTTTTACAGTGAAAACACATCCAATTTTAATGAAGTTCAAAAGAAGAAATGTTTATTTATGGATTAAAGTACAAAAAGATCTGCTGCTCACACTTTCTGAAATACTGACAGATTTTTTTTTTTTAAGAGAGAAAGAGAGTGCAAGGGAAGGAAAGACTTCACATGTTGTACATAGTTGTGGTGAGTAGATCAATGTTCCCAGCAGACAGGCAGAGAGCTCCTGGGTCTTTTGACGCTGGTTGAGATCAGATGATATACAGCTGAAGTCTGAAGACAAAGTTGTCTCTAAGAGGTTGCATCTGGTGAATGGGTGGAGATGTTGTGCTGATAACCCATTAGAGCTGCAGGGGGATGTCTCAACATGTCTTGAGAAAGACTGCAGATTTCTCTGTTTGGGGCTGAGAACAGTTTGCTACTGTTCAAATTAAGTGACATCATTTTAACACTCCTAAAGAAGAAAAAAAGGTGGAATCCAAATCAGAACAATATCCTGTAGAAAAGTGCTTCCTATGTAGTAGGTTCTTATGAGAAAAAAAAAGCATAACCACGTATCTAAAATTAGCCCCTCTACTGAAGACCTTCATTGAAAACAACTTTAAGAGAAGATGTGAAGGTTTCAGAGCAACATATAAATATAACAGAACTATGAAAAAAAATCAAATACAGAGAAAAGTCCCGGTTTTGGATAAAAATTTCAGAACACTCTT
>VZTG01021102.1:946410-1019098 GCA_013397845.1 Melanocharis versteri | reverse complement strand
GTTATACTCCTATAAAAGTCCATTGTGTTATCTGAGTATCTCCCCCTGTAGAACTCTTCATTGCAGCGGCAGTCAGCTGCTTGGCCAGCACGTCACCCCGCAATAAACTCCAGAAACAGGTACATTGGGCTGACCTGGCCACTGCTCCAGACTCCCCTGTTTAGGGAGACCTATGCCTTCCCACCTGAGGAGGCATAGCTCTCTGACCCTCAAGTGAAAGGTGTTTTAATTCTATGGTCAGTTCTTGTACCTTTTTTATACCCCAGTTATGAAATGTGTTGTTACCCCCACCATTCNATACCCCAGTTATGAAATGTGTTGTTACCCCCACAATTCTCCTCGTTGTTTATGTAAATTTCCAAGGTTTTCTCCGTCCCCAGTTTATGAATATGTAATGTCTGTCTAGAGAGTTCTGTATTCCTCAGTTAATGGTTGGCTGCGGTTAATAGTTACGCCCCTCTAATGTTTTTATTGGTTTACCTCCCATGTCAATCCTATGCCCTCCGCCTCTCTGCCAGCATGGCATTGGAGGATCCCTTTGTAGCCCCTTCTCTTTGTCCTCCCTTAAAACCCTGTGTCGCCCTGTTTCTGGGCTCTTCGTGCCCCCTGCTCCCTCGTGTTAGCCTTCCCTACACTTCTTCAATAAACCCTTCCTGCTTGCACCCCTCACGAAGAGTCCCTCCTTTTTCCAGTCTCCACGCGCCTTTATCATCGAGCCCTCGTCGCACCCTTGGTGCGTTTGCGGCCAGGACTCCGCTCTCGAGCCCGGTCTCGCAGTCGCAGCCCAGCGGGGATCTGTTGCGGAGACCCTTCAACGAGGCGCCCTCGTGGGCAGGGGTCACACCGCAACAAGTGGTGCCCCGTATGTGTGTTCTCAGTGTTCATCTGTGCCTGCTTTACTAATTTCAACTTCCAGCTATTTAGATAGGTCATTTTTTGTAACCTTTTTACCCCACAATGACTGATTTATTTGAATAAGGGACATATAAACACATTTTTTAAAATATTTCAATATTTCATGTATGAAATTACCATCGCAACGAGTAACCCATGAAAGGAAAAAATTTGCATGTCATGTCTATCCCTTAGAGTTTTCTCCATGTAATTTTGCAATCATATGCTTCAGAATTAATGTTATAAAAGTTTAGTTGTTTCAGTAGTATTTATAAGCTATTTTACATTTATCTAACTTTAGTTTTAATATGGCAAAGCTTATCTAATTGAAGACAAAGTTAGCTTCTGAGAGTTAAAAATCGTCTATCAATTCTAACAGTTGCTATGCTCTCTTAGGCTCACACTATGAATTAGAAATCATTGTCATTAATGCACTTTTAATTGCAGTATCTTCTGAAACTAGGCTGGATATTAAATATGAATCATGACAAATGTTTTCCATAAGTATTCTTTATTGAAAAAGAGTTCTTAGAGTTTTTGTTTTAGTATAATTTCCTGTCAAGATTTTTTTTTTTTTTTTGCTAACTACTCAGCAACACTGGGAAGAAAAAAAGAATTAGGTTCTTGCTACTCGGAGATAAATCATTGGAGCTGCTCAAGACATTTGCTTTTTAACTCACCTTTTCAGAGATTTAAAATCATATTTATCTCTCTAAGAAAGAATGATTTTGTAATGTCTGTTGATGATGTGAAGTAACGTTTGGAAAATCATTGAACTTCTGCCTTTTTCAGGTCACTGTGAGAGTAAGGAAGAGAAAGTTTTGTTACTCTTAATTTTACTCATTGTTTCACTGTCTTTTTTTTTTTTGGTTGACACTTTCAACCATTTTTTCTTTTGGTTTTGTTTTTTTTTTACCATTCAGAGCAATATTTTCAGAAAATATTGTTATGGAAATTCTGAGTGGGTTTGTAGTGAAAATGTGCCAAACAGTTTTGGTTTTTTTCTAAGGATTCGAGGAAAGGCAGCTCACCTACAGTGCTGGTCTGAATTTGGTGAGAGAAAGAGAAAGTTATACACCTGCAAAAGTTTCTATCTTTTCCGTTGTCACAGATAAATCTATATTTGGATTTCATAACTCACACATAGCCAGCTAAACATAAGATTCAAAACTTCAGTGATCACTGTTAAGTCATGTTTAGAGGAGCACACATCCGCAAAAGTAAATGATGAAGTTATGTCTCCAAATGAGCAAATGGGAAACTACACCTGTGTTCCTCATCAGTTCCCAGAGTCATGCTGGAATTTATTTGCCCATGTCAACAAATAAAAACATGAAATGCATCTAAAAGTGTGAGAAAACGAAAAGTGACAGGTAACACAGAACACGTTGCAGAAGATTAGTCTGATTCTTTTTTTCTGTCACAAAATAACATATTTTGTGGATAGGGGAGAAGCAGGAGATATGATACCTTGACCTATGTCAGGGTTTTACCAGTTTCAGATTTTACATTTTGACAGATGACCTTGGAGAACACAGTGCAAAATACATTATGTATTACACTGGCTAGAACCTGTTTGCAGAGACTAATTATCAGTGGTTCATAATCAAAACAGAAGTGTGTAGTAAGTACTGATATTCAATATTTTTCATTAGTACTCTGAAAGATAAAATGCAGGCTGTTTGTTACATTCATAGATTAAGCTACACTGTGGAAGATTACCAGCCCAGGCAAAGTCTCAGGCTCCATAACCAATTGCAAAGTGTTGCTTACTTAAGGGAACACAGACATGGGAGAGAGAACAAGTCAGTAATAGCCATTTTACAGAGGATATCTAAGGGATTTGAACAAAACATAACGTCAACAGGAGCCAGAGGCGATGCACTCTTGCAGAGTACCTGGCTGCACTTAGGGATGCATATATTGTGTCTCAAAAACAGGGCAAGCTATTTCTTATCTTATAGGTTGATGGGGTGCAAGCTGAAGTACTGTGTGAAGTTGTAGGTTTTGCTATTTAAGAAAGATGCTAAATAAAGGTAGGTAATCTGAAGGAAATACTGAAAGTTAGTTAAACACTGAGCTTACTTAAGGAAGTCTGGTGATAACACAACAATAGTCAAAAATACTATGGATGGCTGCAAAAAAAAAAGCAGACCATGGTAATTTGGGATCTCAGATGTAAAAGTGCGAGTACCTCTCTACCAGTTTACATGGATGATGGAAGAACTAAAGAATTAGGCAAGATTTAAACCTTTATCTAACTTATTCACTGAGCAGGAAGAACCTTGTTGCTTAAACATGAGTTATTTTAGAGGTATGTGGCTTTTTTCTTTGGAAGAGAAATAGATATTGCTAAATTAAATAACATGAAATTATATTGGCATTTTTTTATATTTTTATAAAAGAATAGAGAATTAGGAATGAATTAGTTTCTCTCAATTTGGTCAATAGAAGCTTTCCTCTGACTTACTTTTACTTTGGGGACATTTAAGAGAGCACAGACTATGTTTGGTTTCACAGAAATACAGCATATTTTTATAGATGTTTAGAGTGCTGTTAACTGTGTGCAGTTTGGATTCATAGCCATTTTCTAGCAGGAAAAGGGGATATTCCAACCATTCTGAATGACAGGCATCCTAATCTATGTGCATGAAATAAAGCTGTGTGACAGAAATTATAATCCACAATGTGACATGGAATATGTGTGGCCCTTTGGGACACATCATACAGACTGAAAATCTAAAGAGCAGTTGAAGGTTGTCGTTACATGTAAGGATAAAATAATCTGCCTAAAACATGCCACCATTTTTTTACCATTGCTACTATTTCCTGAAGAGACAAAACAATGCTCTCCTTTACAACAGCCTGTTCCAAGTTCCTTCATAATTTGTGTGATCCAGTTTGAGACATACTTCTCCAGTGGTCGGATAAAGAAGTGCAAATAAGTGGCAGGGAGAGGGCTTTTATGTTTTACCTCCTTTTTGTGTGGAAATTGCAGCTGAACTCAGATTGCAATCTGCTGTAAAATTTGTAAGTGTAAAAGAAGAAAAAAATTTTCCAGCAATAGAAATATCTTCTATTGTTGAAATTTCATTTTATATTTTTCCTACCAGCCATAATGAAAATAATTGGGTTTGTGATAAGAATATGAGGCTATTTTAAATGAATAGATATGCAGACAGACTGTGAAATCAAGCAGTTATTTTTGGTTCTGATTTTGGTTTATGTTCAGTTTGGACATGGTTTATGTTTTCTACATTGATGAAATAAGTCAACAGAGGCATCCTCATTACCATACCAAATCCCACTGTCTGTATCAGTGATGAAGACTTTAAACAGTACTGGTCTTAATACAGATCCCTGAGGGACCCCACTCATCACTGAACTCCATCCACACATTAAACCACTTGGTCAATGCTGCCCAGATGTGACCATCCCAACAATTCCACACCCATCAAATACTCTGTCTACTAAATCCATCTCTCCAATTTAGAGAGAAGGATGTTGTAGGGGATCATGTCAAAGGCCATCTTACAGATGTTGAGATAGATGACATTCCTTTCCTTGTCCACTGACGGAGCCACTCCCTTACAGAAGGCCACTGGGTTGGCCAGGCAGGAAATGCCCTTGGTGAAGCCCCGCTTGCTGTTTTGAATTACCTCCCTTTCCATCACATGCCTAAACTGAGCTTCTAGGCTCTCTTCAATGGTCTTCCCAGGCACAGAGGCAAGACTGACAGTTTGGTAGTGTCAAGGGTCCTCCTTTCTACCCTTTTCAAAAATGGAGACAATTTTTCCCTTTTTTCAGGCATCTGGGACTTGACTTGACAGCCATGACTCTTCAAATCCCTGGGAGAGTGGCCTGGCAACTACATCAGCCAACTCCTCCAGATTCTGGAATGCAGCTCATTGGGTCCCACAGACTTGTGTAAATTCAGGTTCCTCAGGTAGTCTCAGTCCTGATCTTCTACAGTGGAAGGGACTTTGCTCCTCCAGTCCATCCACTCAAGAGGTGTGAGAAAAGATAAAAAGATTGACAGTCTGAGACAAAAATGTTGTTGAGTACTTCAGCCTTCTCCTCATTTGTTGTTATGGTTTTCTAGTCCAATTCATCAGGGAGGGAATATGATTTCTTTGGCTTCTTTCAGGCTGACATACCTAAAGAATGCCTTAGTCTCTTGCCAAGTTCAGCTTCTGCCAGATCACATTCCTACCCAAATGGGCAGTGTCCTTGCCTGGACACCTGTCCCTGTTTCCTAGGCCATTGGAGTGCTGTGGATACCATCCTTGTTAAAGTCAAGGGAAGAAAAATCCACTTTTTTCATCATATCCACTGAGCAAGGGATCTCATCTTGAAATTATATCAGCTTCCTCAGGTACAATTATCTCTTTATAAGTTCATAGTGGCTATTCTGTAACACTGCCTTGCCCTAAAGAAGCATAGGTGTGGATTCCAGGAGGATTTCCTCAGTGGTCAGCCCAGGCACTGAGACAAAATTGACTGGCCAGTAGTTCCCCAGTTATGGCTTCTTGAAGATGAGTGTTATATTTGCTGTTTTCTGGTCATTGGGATCATCTTCCAGTTGCCGTTCTATTAAAAAAAAATGATAGTTTGCGCTTGCAATGTGATCAGTCGTCTCCTTTGGCACTTTTTCCGCCTCATTGTTTGTGCATGTCCAATTTAACTATGTTGTCCCTATGTCAACCTTTCTGCAACCTGTATAATGCTTTCCTAGCTGTCAAAGTTGTGATATAGTCTGAAACAATGAACTTTGAGAGGTGGCAGACAGTCAAGGGAGAGGAGAATGATAGGCAATGAATATCTGAAATGCAGATTTTGAACTCTCCAAGCAGAAGCCTTGCTAGCTACGACCATTTATAAAGTGCTGGAAAATTTTGGCAACGACTGGACTAAGCAAAAGGGGCACATCCAGATTAAGAGACATGAGACAGAACTGTAGTTGGGAGGTTGATCATGAGTTGTACTTCAACACAATGAGTATATAGACAAAGAAACCCAGGAGCTGCAAATAAGAGTTCCCAGAAAAGAAGTAAAGTCTGGTAAGAGAAAGTGATCTTAGAAAGAGGGAGTCTCTGAGACAGAGGTAGGTAAACACCCTCTCTGGAGAAAAGATATTGGCAGTGAGGATGATCCCAGAAAAGAGAGAGCTGCATGAGGACAAGCTTCAGGGATGTCCAGGGACAGTGAACAGTTACACTTGAAGTGATGCCCGTGGGCAGCTGTACAGCACAAGCCCCATGTCTTTCTGCCAAGCCTTCTTGTGCCAGCAGTGATTTCTATGAGGGGATAGGCACTAAGAGTCTTGTTGATGCAAAAATGATTTTTGCTTTTATGCAGTCTTCGTATATATTTGTAGCTCTGCAGACTAGTATTGTATAGTTATACAGTTTCCTAACTCCAGTACCGTTATGGATCGAGCGAGCATTAGACAAGCCCCGCCTTAGGTTCAGATTTTTGGCAGCAGCTTAAATTCAGGTGACCTGCACCTAAACCGCCCCGGCTCACAAGTTCTTAAAAATGGCAAATCCAGTCTGTTACAAAATGAGTTATTTATTGGATAGACAGAAGATTAACAGACAAAAGGCCTTAAACAGAGCTACTTATTACACAGGTTAAAGCAAAGAACTATGAGCAGATTTGCATAAAACAGTGCACGATATAAAGATGCCTATACTATAGCTAGCAAAGAAATAGCATAGATTAGGAGTCAATGTAATTTACCACCGAATTGATGATGGGGTACACACGGAGTCCTTTCACTCAATCTCCAGAAGAGTAACCACAAAGTAGGAGTTCTAGCTTCAGGGAAAATAAAAAATCTATGCTTTTCCAGGGAACGTGCAGAAGACTTCTTGTGAAAGTTTTGTGCAACTTTTATAGTCTGTAAAGTGAAGTGTCTGTCAGTCAGAAATTCAAGGCTTATCTTCAATTTGTTATCAGGGCAAAATGTTTATTGTCATCTGGGAATGCCACCTCCACAGTGCCAGAGATAACTCATTACGAGACAGATGTCCAGCTTGGGTTATCTCACCAATTAGCAGATTCATATGAGGGGGGAAATGCCCTGAGTTATCACACCAGCTGATAGAACAGATAAGTTCTTCTGTGGCAGAGGGGAGTGTCTGACCACAAGTACTTCTCCTATTACACAAACAAAATTCCTGAAGGCCTGTTCTTTTTTTGCTTCTTGTGGGAGTCAGGGACTAGACACCTTCCCAAGACACTTTCCTATAAGACATAAACAGCTAGCGAGGAGGGGGGCTTTAGAAGGGGTTGAACCAGGAGGGGGAAATACTTCATTACCTGTGTTTCTAAATGAGTATTCTTGTCAATTATGCTAATTTGCTAAACTCATAAAACTGGATGTGCCCTGTGTCATGTGTGCATCTTTGGTGCATTTCGGCATGCACGTCAACATGTTGTCCACCCTTCATTAGATGGTAATCGCATTTTGTCACCTAGCCTTGTTAGGCTCTTGATTTTAGGTCTCGAAAGGCAACAATGTGGCTAAATAAGGCTGCTGGAGATACGGAGCAAGTGTAAAACTGGCAGGTGAGGTGCAAGCTTGATTCTTGCTGGATTTAAATGGTCCCAAATCCACTACAGACTGGGCTGTGGTCAGCCTCCTCTGTGACATTACAACTGGCTGCAGGGACTTGGGCATCTGGAAGGCAGTCTTCTGCAAAAGAAATTGGAGAAAACACACAAGTTATTTCAGAATTTTCCGCGTTGGTCACAGTTTCATGTCCCACTAAACAGTGTTTTCCATTTACTTCAGACCTTCTTTTGCAGTTAGTGTACTTATATACATCCTTGTCTTTGCCCTTCACATCCCTCACTGTTTTCAGCTCCAGCTGTGCTTTGGCTTTCCTAATTCCAGCCTTGAAAACACAAATAATTGTGTTCCCCTGGGTCAGCTCTTTGTTTGCACCTCTTTGAAAATCTTCTCGAAATACAGTTAATATCTATGACAGTTATCTGCCATGAATGCTCATCTTTCCATACCTGTGGTTTCAGGAGCCTGTCTGTGAAGATGACCAGCTCTCCTGGGCCCTTCTGTCATCCAGGGCCATTTTACATGAGAAAATGCAAACTACATTGCTCGGCAAGAAGAAGTCCGTTCTGACGGATTCTCAGCAGGGATTTTACTGTTTGCTTCATTCATTTCCTGTGGGATCTTAAACTCTGTTGTCTCATGGTCGCTACTGCCAAGGCTACCCTACATATTCACATCCTCAACTGTAGAAGCCGACAGCTAGTCTGAAGGCTTCACAGATCTTAGTCTGGATATGGTTAGCCTCTATGAGAAAAGCCAGTGAGAAGAAAAGTAACCAGTTTTTACCTGTGAGAATGTAGTATCAACAGAAGTAAGAAATCTAAACAATAGGAGAGAAACAGCAACAAGACTGCACCTGGTGTTTTTCTAAATTCTTGAATGCTTGTGTTATAGGTAACCAATAGTATTATACTGTAGTAAAATAATAGCCAATTAATATATTGTAGTAGTTTAGTAACCAATGAACATGTAATACAAATGATAACATACAAAAGTGTATAAAAGAGGCTGTGTTCTTAATAAACAGGCTTTTTTGCACTTGTCCAAGGCACCGTTGGTGTTATGTCGTGGCCGCCCCAACAGCGACACTCAACCACTTCTTCCTTTACTGTGAAGGAGCAAGCCAGTTGCCTCTTTGATCACTTATGTCAAGAAATTTTCTTCAACACATCCACAAATTTCTGGACTGCTTGCAGCTATCCCTCTGCCCTCCCAGGACGTTTCAAGAGGTCAAAATTCCCATAACTACCAGGGGGGACATGAGACTACGAGGTTTCTTTCTAAAATCAAGTATTCTAGAGAATGCTTGATTTCTTTCTCTTTGGGATGAACTGATTTGTAACAGATACCTGTCTTGTGACCTTTTTCCATTAGCTCTTGACTGGCTTACCACACCTGTCAAGTCCAAGCTTCATGAACTCGGGTCTCTCCTTTCTTTCCTGGTCTTTCTCTTCTAAAAAGCCTTTGTGCATCATTGTCAGAACTTCAGTCATATGGACAATACCTCTGAATCTCTGCAATTCCAATGAGACTGTACCTGTGCAAATGCATCAGCAAACTCATTCTTCCAATGTGTTTTCTATGTTATGTGAGCTCATGGACAAGCACTTGAGGTGAACTCCCTCACCACAATGTGATACCACTTTCACAAAAAGAGCTTTTTCAGTCTGGACACTTCCTCAATGTCCTCAGTGCCTACATTTTTCCTCTGTATTGGGCTGCTGTCTCCTGAGAAACCAGTTTGAAGGCCTCAGCAGGTTGGGAATATTGTTCTTGCCCTGCTTTTGTATATGGATCAAAGAATGAATGCTTACAGTAGTTCAGATGAACTAATCTGAAGTAACTATCCATCCTGAAAACTAATTTTATTTCATCTGAAGTTTTAAAACAGAAGTTAATCAGAATTTTGTAGCATACATGTCAATGAACCTGATGTAGAAATGGATGCCTAAGGTTCTGTAGTCAGACAGACTAATAGTCTGTATTTAAAATACTGCTTCTAACATCTACACGCTTGCTCACTAGGATTGCATTGAAAGCTTGGTGCTCTCCTGTATCTGAGAATACATGAAAACATATATGTGTTTTCTGAAAACTTGTAACATATCTGTAGTCTGTACTTCACGGAATTAACTTGAATTCTTTTTATCACATAGGTATTGGAATCTTTAGCAGGACAGTGACAGGCACTGTAGTAAAAAAATCAACAGTTAGCATGAGAAAGTATTTTTCCTCTGCTATTTCTGTAGGTCTTTACAGTGCTCTTTGGAGCATCTGTGTTTTAAATCTCACATGTTCCGATGGAATTACATTTGACCTGTGGCAGAAAAGACTTTTCTAATCACCAGATATTGTGCTGAATTTATTTTTTTTTCTGGAAGATATAAACTGGACTATAATACAGTGCTTTGTGTCTTGCTGGGAAAGAAAAGGAAAACAAAGATAAGCTTTTTGTTAGTATTTCTGGATATCATTAGTCATGTCCTGTTACAATCAGTATTTAGAATGCATAGTTCTAAGGGAAGAATAAACGGACTCTAAATACGCTAAAAAAATTAGTTTCAGTTACCTTGAGACAACTGTGTGTAAATATATTAGGAAACTCTGTGGATAGCACATTGCTTAGGGATATAGTTAAATTTTGATATGAAAGATTAAGGCTTTTTTCAAGTTTTCTTATTCAAACAAAAAGCATTTACTTACTTCAGAATCAGGACATTGTGAAGTGAATACAGTTTTAATACATTTTAATACATACTACACATTTTAAATCATCCCAAAAGAGTTTTCAGGTGATTTCAAAGGGAACTTCAAATGTAGACATGGCAAATTAAGAGCCTCAAAATATCTGTTTCATGTTTTACAGCCCACCATGTTTTTGTGCATATGTCTATGCCTGTATTTTTAAAAATGAGAGGGTGAGGTATGCATTTTTTTATTACGGTGGTATGTTCCATTCACTTAAACTTCTTTTTAATTATTTTCCAGACTGCTTCTTGTAAGTGACTTAATAGTTTCTTTTTATATTTTTCAAAACTTTTATGAGTATTTTCAATTGAAATTATTTGAAACCTTTCCCTATTTCTAGCTAATATGAAGTCAGAACAGGAAATCAGAGAACTGTGAAGGAGAAATGATGGCTCTTGAAAGGGAATTCCTCCTAAGGAGGTTTTTGCAATATAAAAGCACTATCAAATTTCTACAATACATTTTGAAATGTATTGCATTGAAGCTTACAGATGTGGGAGATATTGGTCTGTAACTGAACCAATTTACAGAAGAACTGATAACAGATATCACAGTTCATATTTTTAAAAGTCAGTGTACCATCCTTCATGTGAAATGTTAACATTTCTCTCTAGATTAATATTGTCATAGGTTAAAACACATTAATATAGTAGTTCATGACTGCATAATACAGTGTGTAATGCTGAGGACATTCTTGAATGGCATTTTTAGTTTTATGGGAACTTGCATTGTACTAAAGTTATTAACAATTTCTGACGAAAATGTATTTTAGTATGAATAATGGTCAGTGCCTCAGCAAGATGTAGCAGGGGAGAATGCACAGCACAGACTGTGTGAGAAGATACTCTTTAAAATGGAAAAAACAGAATGGCAGGGAAAAAGTTCTTTTTTCTTTAGTTAATAATTTTAGAAATCCTTACCTTGACAAAATTATTCTGTGGGATGTCGTCATGTGAAATTTTTAAAAAATAATGTGTTACATCTGTCTGTATGATAGCCTATAACAATTCCCTTTGTCTCTAAAATCTGATATTTTGTTCGATTTTTTTTGACTGTATAAACAAAGTTTTTCAGTTGATTGTAATTATATTAAAATGTAATTGACTAAAAAGTAAGGTGTTTTCACGGTTTTCTTTTAGCTTTTTCCCTTCCCGCTCTGCTGATGGTGCTATGAGATAATCAGTCAATTCTGGAGCCAGGTACCGAGAAGTTAGATTATCCTTGGAACACAAGTGGAGGTTTTCTGTTCAGTGAACTCACTCTTTTCTTTGTATATTACACTTATTGACAAAATTACTCGGTGGATACTCAGATGTGAGCACAAAATTATTTATTGCCTTTGGAAAACAAGTCTGCAGTCCACAGGTTCACGTACTGTCCCATATAAAAGATGAACTTGAACTGCAGTCTGTTTTCTGAAGGAGTGCCTGTTTAGTATCTGATTTCTACATGCTAATAGCAGCAGAAGTGAGAAAACATAAAATGAGAGGCAAAGTTTATGTATTTTTGAACTATGAGGATCAGACAAAAGTGTCAAGAGTCTATTTACACTGTTATTCCCAGGTTACTTTCAGAACTTCTTTGCAGAAATTATTTCCTTAGCTAATTTTCATCTAAGCCCCTTGCTTCTACTGGAAATTACAGTGGTATTTTGCCTTTTTCCCTGTAAATCCATTTGATAGTGGTTAAATTGGATTTTGAAGACAAAACACTAACAGGAGAAAAATGTTGAATTTGTAGCAGTGGGTCTCTGTGAAAATCCCCTCACATCCAACTCAGGTGCACTGAGCTTTTGATCAGGTTCGCAACTAATCAGACAAATAATTATGTGCAAATACAGTTAACTGGGAATAATTCTAACTATAGAACTTACAATTGGTAGTGACAGCTATAGTAAGTTAGGACCCCTATTCTAATGTATTTCAATCAAAATAATAATACCTATGAGGGTAACTGACCACAAATTAAAGGATAATTATGATCCTTTAAAGTCTTTGTTAGAGATGTACATTGTGTTCATTCACATTCATTTAGCTTTGTAATTTTCTCTGTGTGTCTCATGCTATTTTTACATGCATATTTAGCACATTCTGAAGAGTAACAAAAAACACTTTCCATACTCTAGTGATAATGATTAGAAGATCAAATAAAAACTTTACAAAGATTAAAAATATAGGACTCACATCAACTCTTCTGAGTGAATAAGGAGGCCAAGGATATGTTTTCAAAGATGTGCTACTCACATCTCAATTTAAAATGAATAAAAGTAGAAGAAGATTATTTAAGAAATTTTATAATCATCCAAATTCTAAAGTCTGTTTAAATCAAGAAACTTTCAAATATATTACTCACTAAGATTTTATTTTGCTATCACTGTCAAATTTTCTTGAAAATTGAAATATTTTCTTCAGATTGACTTTAAAGAAAACTTGTCGGTTACTTTTCTATCTACTATCTTTAATTCTATTAAAGCTTTAGCACATTATTGGGACACTTATTTATGTGATAAAAGTCACTGAATGTTCGTATTCAGGTGACTCAAAGTTTGCCACCACAAAAAATGACAGCTTTCAGTCTGAACTTTTCTCTTCATAGCTACTTTATTCTTCAACAAATTTAGGTAAACATTCCTCCCCACCCTGCCTTTCCCCCGAGAACGGAGGCTTTTCAACTGGTAGTAACTGTGTTTCTCTTTCCCATTTTAAATACCATCCATAGTCTCATTTGTCAAAGCTTCTTACTAATTTTTTTTCAGGAAATTTAGAGAATTTATATTTTCTGTTTCATTCTTTCAGGGACTTCTAGAGAGGGCTTGTATGTGCACAGAAAACAAAAACATCTTTCTGAAAGGTTCAAATAATAATATTCTATTTTATTTAAGATAGTTCACTGTATGTTCCCACTGAGATTAGTTTTGAATGATGAAAGACCGAAAGTTTCATTTTGAAATGATTTATGTTTAAATCATCGTGCTGAGAGTTAGCTGAAGGGACCCATAGAGCAAACTGAAGTTTCTGTCAGAAAGGTCTAGGGAGCAGCAGGGGAGAGCAACAAAAACCCCAAACACAGTAAAGCGTAGCTATATAATTAAGCTTCAGACTGAAAAATTTGTGCAGTGCAAGTCTTTGCTCATCCATAGTAGTCAAACCCTTTTATATGGAGACTGTGCAAAGTTTTAAAGAATGGAAGAAGTGTAAACGATATTTTTAACTTGGAGATCAGAAAGGAAATACTAGACAATTCAGGAATTATGTATAAATTCTAGTGTACATTATGATTATATGTTAAAGGAAAAGAAAAACCAAAACCAAAACCAAAACCAAACCAAACCAACAACAACAACAACAACAAAACCACAAAAAAAAACCAACAAAAAAACAAACAACAAAACAAAACAAAACAAAAAAACCAACCCAGACACTAGATGATGTGGCCTGTCCTTTAGAAAGTAACGATAAATTTATTTTAGCCTTTTTTGTAGTAATTCTGTTGTAGTTCTATCTTCTGAAGATTTGAGAGTGATTTGTGATATTCTAAACACAACTAAGAATTCTGGTCTTTGATGTAGTACCCTTTATATTTCAATCCATAATATTGATGTTATATTGATGTATATATAATTTAAAAAACCAACTGATTTCATAACTGATTTTCAGGAACCAGATAATTTAGTATCACTTTCTGAAAATGAGGGGGGGTTTAATTGTTGAATTTTCACACCAGCTGTCTGCAGAAGGTTAATATAAACCACGCAGAATTCTTGGGAAAAAAATTAACATACATGCAGAACAAATGAATCATAGAAATGTTGGTTGAAAACTACTCTGGAGGTAGTTTATCCCAGCTCTCCAATTCAAGCTGCTATTATTCAAAGTCAGTAATGAATTCATACAACAAACACCTAAAAACTTTTGCAGGGGATCATAATCTCTTTGGCAACCTCGTTGCACCGTAGTGAAATGCGTTCATCATCACAGAATGGCTGGGGTTAGGAGGAACTTCTGGAGATTATTTAGTCCAGCTCCCTGGATAAAGTGGGCTCCACATGCAGCCTCAGGGATGAGTAGAAAGGCAGGATCACCTCCCTTTACCCCTTGTTCCCATTCTTCTTAATGCATCTCAGGACACCATTTGTCTTCTTGGCCTCAAGGACACACTGCTGGCTCATGGGCTGCTCATTGCCCACCAGGATCCCCAGGTCCTTCTCTGTAGAGCTGCTTTCCAGCAGGTTGGTGAGAGAGACTGAAATGGTAATGGTTAATTGTCACAATCCGGACACGGCCCAGGGAGGAAAGAGAGAACCAAACTCAGGAGTAACCAGATAGAAATGCCTTTATTTATTTATATGCAGAAGGGTTTTATACCCTAGATCGTAGAAAGTAATTGGATCTTCGTTAACCACCCCCCGGGTTATTGGCTAGATCCTAAAAACACACATTTCCTAAACAATCCTTCAGAGCAACAATAACAAGCTGCAAAAACACCTCACAGGTGCAAGATAGAAGAATTATTTACAAAAGCTCTCTAGCTGTTTTGCAGCTAGCTCCGTGAGAAAGTGAGAATGCTCACGGACACAGGCAGATACTGAAAAATCTCTCTGCCACCAAGCTTTCAGTGTCCACAGTTAATGACTCAAACCACTGGCCATGTGTGAAAGCAGTGGGTGCTTCACTGAGGCCAGGTTTTCGCCCCTCAGCCAAATGGGAGGAGAGGTTTTGGGTATGTGATGGTGAAATATCTGATCTACACAAGAACAGTTCAGGTGATGATCATGCAAACTGACCTTTGTTTAGCAACAGCCTGGAGTTTGAGCAAGATAAAGGAAAAGGGTCATAAGAAGCAGAACCTGAAATGTGGGAAAAATGCTTTTTATCATGCCAATTTACTCTGTTGAGCAACTGTCCTATAAAAATCCTCCAGACACACATGCGCACACACACCACACACACACCTGTCCCCAAAGGCATCAAGTGCGTGGGGTTGTTCTTCCCCTGGTGCAACATCCTGCATTTGCCTATGTTAAACTTAATTATGTTCCTCCCTGTGCAGCTCTTCAGCCTCTCCTAGTCTCACCAAATGGCAGCACACACATGGAATTATCTTTTCTAACATTCAACCTGAGCTTCCTGAGATGAAGCTTTTTGGTATTGCTTCATGTTGCATTGTCTGGAACTAGCAGCATTTGACCTCCATTGTCTTCATGGCTGGTTGATAGACACAGTTGTGGAATCAAGGACTGTGGAGATGAGCCTGTGTACCTAGCTGTATTGCAGACAGCCTCTAACTTGGGACTGAGTAAGTCTGAGGACAATACCCTAAAGGAGAGCTCAGAAGTTGGATTCTCAAGCTACCGTCACTTACAAACACTTACTGTGTTCAGGTAGCATACACTTAATTTCATTCTTTTCTAAACAAGAAATGTAATGTATTTTTCACTAGTGTCCTTAAAACACTTGCTAGACAAATGTTATTGCAGAAGTCTTGATTGCACTTGACAAACTTACTTCAGACTCTGTATCAAGTCACTATGAAAGAAGAACCACTGAAGTAAACATCTTGAGAGTGTTGTGTGTACTGCACTTTTTTCCACCGACCTAGCATTTTTAGCAGTGAATGATTACTCTATTGTTAAGGCAGACCAAATTGATTAATCTCCTTGGGATCCCAGGCTAAAAGCTGTGAAAACTTTCACCTGATATTACTCTTCCTTAGTTTACCACTCGTTTCCTTCAATTGACTATTTCTGGGGTATTTTGTTTTCTATTAAAAAAAGTATTAGTCTCAGTGCAATAACAAAAGCCATGAGGAGCAAACATGATTTAACACTCAGCTTACTTTGGCTTGAGTTAATTTCCCTGCCTTGTTTTGTCTCACTCATGAGTCATCGTGCCTGGGGGTATTTAAAGCACATGTAGATGTGGCGCTTAGGAACACGGTTTAGTGGTGGACTTGGCTGTGCAGGGTCAACAGTGGAACTCAATGATTTTGTTGTTCTATTACTCAGTCACTTAAATACTTAGTGAAGGTGAAAAAGATTGTAACGCATCTCCGTCCCTCGGGCTGGTGGCTAGCTCGCCCAGGGACTGCCGAGAACGACGTTATGGCCAAACCGCTGCCTGGTACAGCGGGAAGCTGGGGTGTCGCCTGGTGGGAAGGACAGCGGGGACTCACGCAGGGCTCGCTGTCCTACCGGTGGCAAAGGCGCGGGAACGAGACAAGAGGCAGGAGGCAGCTCTTCGGGGTGAAATCAGGAACGGGTTTATTGTAGTCGGCAGGTCGAAGGGAAGCAAACCAAAGCAGGGAAGGACGAGCGCAGGGGACGAAGAGCCTGGTGCAGTTGCGCTCAAGCACCAAGGCGCAGCGAGACGCAGCTCCTGAGCGCCTGATAACTTAAGGCAAAGGACCCGAGGCACAGTGAGCAGCCTATTATATACTACAAAAGAATAGGTGGGGTTGCAGAGTACTGACCGGTAAAAATCGAGTAGAGGAGTGTAACCTGGTGAATGGACCTATAACAGGTAACCTGGGAGGGGAGAACTGTTAACAGACAGGTAATCAGGGGATTACATCAGGGGAACAACCACCTAGGGAAAAGTTTAGAGGGGGGTTTCCTCTAATTCCCAGTGAACTCTTCTGGGCTCTTTAGGTCCCGGCTTTGGGCCGGTAGTCCAATAAGGGGCCACCGCAACAAGATTGTATCTTGGAGCATGAACAAGCAACTGCGAGGAGAAGGATGGCAGTACCTCATGAAGGATCAATGGATTAAAAAAATCATGAGTTCATTTCAGTCTGTTTTATTTGTTACAAACCTGTGCCTAGGAGGGGCAAAGTTCAAGAACCCCACAGAATACATTATCGGAATTTGTTTTCTCCCACCTCTCAGAAGTTAAAGCTATATTCATAGGAACTTTCAAAAAAGGCCAGGACATGTGACTTCTGTGGAGCATTTTGACTCATTCCTATTCCCATGATCAGGAATTAATCTGAGAGTTTTAGGAATACAATTTGCAACGAAAATTAATTCTTATATATTTTATATACTTATGTGCTCATATTTCAAGGAAACTGAAAATTGTGGCAATTTTTGCTTTTATTTGTGGTTTTGATGAGTTTATTAAAATATCTTTAAAATATTTCATATTTTAAAGGTCTCTCACTTCCCTTTCTAACACATGTGGTTTCACTATTGATGCTGTTCTACACCCTCCATGTCTGTGTTTCTGGTAGGTCTTTATATGAAAACAAAACAAATTGAAAAGAAATTGACTGAAGTGTGACACAGATATTTACTTCCTAAATCACTTACTGTTAATTTCTATCTGATTGTCAAAAGAAGTTCTATGCAGAAGAGTTAGAGCTTTGATTGTGCTCACCATCACCTTTTTCTTTTCCTTCTTAGAGTTGCTTATCTAGGAGAGCATCAACACTTTTTTCCTATAGGAACCAGCCAACTATGTCTTTCCAGGGAAAAAAATTCAGTAAAAGGTGCTATTTTCCAAAGCGGATAAACAGCTCTTCTGTGCATAAAAAGAGTATGATAATATAAGAATTTCTACGCCTCTTTGGGCTTTGGTCAGTATTCTGGGCTTTTTGAGAAATATGCTTGCAAATCCTTGAAATACCTGGCTTTGCAAAGCCAAATGAGAAAACTAGTACAAGGGTCTATACCTCATGCATCAAATATTACTGGATCCATCTCTTTAAATCCAGGGTTACAATAGAAACAAAATTGTTAAATATCTGCCTCTTTTCTCCTTCTGCAAGTCACGAAATTTTATGTGAACAGGCTTGTTCTTAAGATAAGGCAAGATTTGGAAACTATTGAGGACAACAAAATAAGAGTTTGCTTGAAGATTCTAGAACAGAAAGAGCAATTTCTGCCTCAGATAAAATAAAACAGGGTAAAAATATATGTTGCATTTAGACAATAATTTTCAGATAAACTCTAAAGAAACTTGACAAATTGTATTTACTCATTAAATATTCACAAAGGAAATAATCTGTCTTCTGACTTTAATTACACAGCTGATATCTCTGCTTTTCAGTATGTTCTATTACCTGCTAATTTGTCATTATCCACGTGTGTGTGACTTGAACTTTTGAACAGTTCTACTGTTCTTCATGGTCAGCCTCAGTATATATATATATCCTTTTGATCTTAACTGATGCTCTGAACATTAACCTTTCTCCCTGATAGCACTGTAGAAAGAAAATTATACTCATCAACACCATATAAATGTAATGAGCAATGATCCAGTTTTTTAGCATAATTTTGTTGCTATAATCTGTTTTTTGTCTCAGTGACAGAAATCAGTGTAATCATCCCTATAGAGACAACAGGTTTTCTGTTTGGTTTTACAGTTCAGGCAGAAACCAAAAGCAAAACGCATTTCTGTAGAAAGATGCCTGGAAAGGTTAAGAGGAACCCTTTTTTGTCAGGAGGGTCTGCAGAAGGGGATCATCAGTGAGCTGTGATACTCTAGGATTACTCCTGTGAAAAAGTCTAAGAGTGTAAATATAAGTCATACTGAATGAGATCAAATGCTCTATTTCTGATAGTAGATTTTTTTTAGAGAAAAATTATAAAAGCTGGGCAGTGTATAGACTGATTTTGCTTTTGCCATTCCCTACCAAATTTTGGAGACATAAGGTTTGCTGTCTCACTCTTTTGAACTCCCCCCAGACTGTTTTGCCTAATTATTCTATCTTCTATGAACTTGCCTAATCTCTTTTCTGAAATCCTTATATATACTTTTGGTTTCCATGACATTGTATGACAAATAGTTTTGGAGTGTATTTATACAGTATGGGAAAACATACTCCTCAGTGTTTTCTCTAATTGATAGTTTCTCAGAGAGTCTTCTATTTCTTCTTTTGACTTCGGATGAACAGAAGTACAAGCATTTTTTATCAGGATGATAGTCATCAACAAATAAAATACACTGGTAAGGGTATTTTTTATATCCTAATTCTACAGTGTCCAAAAACAGAGCACACAAACCACTGGTATTGTAAAAGTGGACTAGCAGAAGTGATGTAGGAGTTTGTCATGACATGTTTTTTTTAAAACCGTTCATTCTACAACATTCTTCACTCTTAGTAAACTCTGTGGAAGTTGCCATGGAACATCTGGTTAATAAGGTTGAAATCATTAATATGAAATATATCTTAATGTAGCCCAACACTTTTAACTATATATATAAATATATAAATATGTAAAAACACTGTCCAACAATACTTGATACACAGCCATGTGTTTGCCTTTAAAGTAAAGTAGTGATTGTGTAATCAAGGAGGGATCATGTCCCACCTGTATGTGGTGTCTCCAGATAAGAACATCCACTTCCAATGTCTATGGGCATTCTGACAGCAGAACCAACAGTGCATCTTCAACCACTCCAAGAGGAACTGTGATTTCATTATGGAAGATGATCTGGTGCCTAATATGTTGTCAGCTAAAAATTATGTTTGGTCTACTTGGACTACTTTTTAACAGATACTAGAGCCGTCAACAGCACGATTATCTTCAGGCAAACTAGAAAGCCTATGTTTTCATTAACACAACCCATTCATTTTCCATACTAAGCATTTAGTACTTGAGAAGAAATATAACTACCGGGGATAAATATGGAGGAATATTTAGCACAACTTGACATGCAATACTTATGATTCCTGATAAAACAATTGTTGAGATAATCTGAAGCCATTTCAACTAAAATTCAGGGTTCGGTGAGGTCTGCCTGTCTTTTTTTTTCTCATTAATTGACACTGTCAATCATTATAGTAAACTGGTTGTACTGGCCAGGTTGCTACTAGGTAGAAGAAGCACTGACACAAATGCTTCTTTTTCTTCTCTGTTTCTGTCTATACAGACATTTAATTTCACAGTGAATATCAAAGAAATTGCCAGACCTACGAAATCAGTCATTCAAATTAACCAGTGGAGTTTTCTACTTTTATTTTTTACTTTTACATACTCGTACATGTATACATTCTTCTGTTCTACAAAAAATTAGTGAATATTTGTTTTATTTTAAAAGTTTTAGTTTCCAGCTACTTACAAGTTATTGACTTGCATGAAACAGCTTGTCCAAGGAGGTTTCCTATCTACAAATACTTGAAAGGAAAACCTGTTCAAATTGGACTGCCAAAAGAAAAAGGTTGATAAGGCGGCTCTCCAGCTGTGTGCGGCTAGCTCAGTAGTCGGAGGCTCGCGTCCTTCCCTGGCCGCTGCCGTGGGTGGCTGGGTGCTGCTTCGATGGCGGGAAGGCGAGTGGGGGCTCACACAGGGCCCGCTGCACCCACCGGTGGTAAAGATGCCGGAGGCAGCGAAAGAGACGAGAGGGGCTCCTCACGGTGGAAGGAAGGGGATTATTCCAGGGTCCAGAAGCGGGGAATGAGGAACGAGGAATGAGGAGCGAGGAGCCCAGAACAGGGCATTACAAGGGGTTTTATGCCCCTAAAGCGGGGCCGAGGGATACATTCAAATAGCCCAATACGGGCAGGGACAGGGGGCCGTACATAGGTGGGGGAAAGTACGAGTAACCCATAACCACGGATTCTCTGGGACATAACCAAAGGTGGGCAAACTGGGGAGGAGAGAACAGGGAAAGGTGCTCTGGGAGCTTCAGGGGTTTCTTGCCCTAAGGAGAAGGGCAGGGAGATGTGGCAAGGTCCGACCAACGAACCCTCCCTGTGAACTCTGCCACAGCCTGGTTAGGGAGTGCAGGCAGGCTATGAACCACTGCAACAGGTTGAACATTTTCATCTGGAATAAATCATCTTTAAATCACTGAAAGTTGAAAATTAGTGAAAACGTTATTTCAATTAAAATGAAATCTTTCTGTTTTGCTCCATTACTTGGACAAAACCATCAGGAGCTAGATCAGCAACAACCTTCATACACAAAGCAATGCAGTAGCAAGTTATCATAAAAATCAGAACTCAATAATTAGGAGGAAAGAGCTTAACAACTTTCTTTTTAATTATAACTTCTGTTTTTTTCTTATTTCTTCTTGGATTTTGAGCTTCTTCTAGAATTGAGGAAATAGGAAATATATCTAGATTCTACTGAATTTTTAATTGTAAAATAAATTCTAAAGTTCTATTTTACAAGTTATCTAATTTAGTAATGACTGAATCATTACTGCATGGTGATTGATGGTTGTTATAAAAATATATAATCAAACAACTTTAAACAATAAATATTTATCAATAACTGTGTAAACTGTGCAAAAACCACATTTGAGGTATGCTTAGTCATCCGTTTAGCAGGGCCAGCTTTCACTTTCTTTTAATCCTCAATACTTTGTAAAGGAATATAGAAATCAATTCCATCTGTGATTTTGTGGGAAGTAAACAAAATGTTTATTTTCAGCAATCTGAACATGACCTGTATTTCCTGGCAGATATGAAAGAAACCTGTATAGGTGTGAATTGGACAGTACAAAGTTTTTGGGAAATGTATGGTGAGTGCCAATTTCTTTCTGTATCCACCTGTGGTAATTGAAAGTGATGCCTTGGTAAATGCAATGTGAATTGGCATTGGTTGGGAAGTAGAGTGAAAGGAAATTAAACTTATTTTCTTCCATGGGAATTGAAACAATACAAGTTGTAAACAGCTGCTTGTTTCAAATGTATATTTTAATGAACCCATGTAATTAGACACACTAAATCATTGTTACTGGGAAAGGTTAGGTGTTAAGGGACCATGTGCAATGAGGCTTGCTTTAAACAAATATATGTGATTCAAAAGTGGAGCAAATACACAGGTTTCAGACTGGGTATTGACACTGTTTATCATTTTTCTCAGATTTACCTTGCTGTATGACTACCCACAGTTTCCAGAAGAGGCTGTGGTTTTGTAAATTAATTTTAAAATCCTCCACTTTCTTCATTTAGACTTATACTTAATTACACAATATTTCAGTTAGTCAATAATTTATGTGCTACTGTTTGCTTTGTGCTAATATACAGAAATTTTCTGGATGTCACATGCTACTTGGGTTGCTAGTGACATTTTAGATTAAAACTGCAATTACTTAGAGAAGTATTTATTATAATTATTGATGCTGTTTCACTGAGTTGTGGCTCATTTATTTTGGATGGTGAAGCTGTGTGAATCATTGTCATGAACTCTCAAGACATCAGTGATCAAACACTTTATTCAACAAGCCCTACACACATTTGCCATCACAAAACTTAATGTGTGTCCACATAAGCCTGGTATACAGGTTGGTATGAGGTGTTTATGAAGTTTGGCAGCAGACCTTTACAACGGATAAATGGAATCATTACTTTCTCAGCAGCATAATCTCATTTTATTTGAATATGAAAAACCCCTTACATTTTAAATTGTATTTCTTGGCAGTACTATTTTCAAATTTTAACAAAAATATGTGATAATATTCATGAATTAAGACTAAGGTGTGATGGCAATGTCACTGTGTTTAACAGTTACAGAACAGTGTCTGAGAATTCAAGCAGTGCATATTTGCGTAGATTGTGCTCAACAAAAGCAGCAAGTACCATTCAGAATATTAGATTTACCATCTATTCATTTAAACAGAAAGCTAATAGGTCATTTTAAATATTAAAGAGTGGTAATGCAGGAAGGAAACTGCAGTTAGTGAGAAAAATACCCATGGCCATTTTTTTTCTGTGAAAAATATGTTTATAGTTTAATAATGAAGAAGAATTTCACTGTACATTTCACTATACCTTTCGCCTATATATACCTACTATACATTTCACTATACATTAAAGAATACTGTAAATTTCTCATAGACCAGCCAAAAGAGAAATAACACAGCTTTCTTTTGTCGTGGGTCTTATAATTACAAAATACTTCAAAATGCTTTTCTCCGGGTGAATATTTAGTATAGACTTCTAAACCTTGTTACAAATTAAGTCAATGCTGTCTCTGCACCAAACTATTGTTGGTGATCCCTATTCCAAAGAAATTAACCAGATCTCATAGAAGATTGTAAGTAGTAGAATAGAAGATGGAATGAAATAGTGCTGCACATGCTTTGATCTTTGAAGATTTTCATCTTCCATAATATCATCAAATAGGAAGATTTAAGCTTTCTGGGGAAAAAAGCAGATAAATGGGCCCTAGGGTAGAAATAAAGGCTCGACAACTTCAGACTTGGAGTTGAAATTAAATCAAAGTCAACAGCTATATTAAATAAGAGATGTGTTTCATGAAGAAGTAACATTTGGATAAACAGTGGTTTTCCTGTAGTTACATAATTAGCTATTTTTTTTATTTGTCTGCATAAAATGCCTTCCAAGAAAAAATAATGTGCCTTGTGACTGTTTAACATTAATCCAGTCAAAGTCACTTGGTTTTCAGCTTGTGATGTGAGTAATCTCTTTTGCATTGTGCCAAAACACACTGGGAATGGATGGAATATTTAATGACAGTTGACAGCAAAGTCTACAATTATGTCCTGGATGTACAAACTGGAAGATCATATTCCCTTTACTTGTGGGTATAGCAGCTGATAATGTAACTTATCACCATTCCAGCCCTACTTTACATATAAATGTGACTCCTTAATGTGGCATTTAAGATCTGACACTGATACCCCATGAAAAGAAAAAATAATTTGTATCTTAAATTTATAAAAAATGCAGATGGAATCACTATTCTGCTGAAGCACCCACCTGAAAACTGGCAACATCCTTCACGTAATCTAAATATTAGCTTAAAAATCAGGTTGGATCAGGAGTGGTTTTTTAAGCGAGTCTACTATCATCCTACCTACTCTGTGTGGGCCATGTCATGGGGTGATGCTGGTGTGTAGACACTGCAGGAGTTTAACTAAACTGGAGGAGTTAATTTTATTCACTCCAGCTGCTGTTGGATATTCAATACAGAAGACCACTTCTGAAGCCTGAAGTCTGCCTTATTGCTTACAAATGTAAAATTAGCCTTGGTTTAGTATCTGTGCTTGTTTTCAAATAAACTACAATGTATGTTAAAAAGGAGTGAATCTATGGCTCTATTGGAATTCTTTGTTGAGAACTTAAAAACAATCATATATTAAAGGCACAGTGATTAATGTCTCCATCCTGAGCAATAATTAGGAATTATACAGTTATTCCTCATTAAGCTTTTTCTCTTTTTCATCTGATCTCCTTGTTTGTACAACCTGAATTTTACCTCAGAACCATACTAAATATAACTTCATCTCAGTAAGAGAATTTGATACTCATAAAAAAAAAATCTTTCTTCCCTTCTTTTACTTCTTTCCCCCTCCACCTGCCCCATTCTTCTTCATATTTAGTTACTCTATCAGTGAAAAAGCCAATTTCTTATTTAAAATATAAATATTTTTAAAGAACTTTTTAAAAATTTTTAAAGAACTTTGCCCCATTCTTCTTCATATTTAGTTACCCTATCAGCGACAAAGGCCAATTTATTATTTAAAATATAAATTTTTTTAAGGAACTTTGTAAAACATGCAAACAAAAACTGGCCAGTACATCCTGGAAATGAACACTTGATGTATTTTGATGCATAAAGTTAATTTATACAGTGGAGGATTTTCTTCATTTGGAAAACACTGATGGAAGTTGGCTAGAACATGAAAGTTATGAAAGAATGTGTTGTGCATTAATGTACCAGTAAAGCCAATGACATTATGCTCACTCAATAATAGCTTACATGTAAATAAACAATTAAGATTGAAAGAATGGAATATTTCTGGGGTTCATCTAAGGAGTAAGGAATGTTCTGTAAAAGCAAACATCAAAAATGGAAACGTGGTATTTGAAGCAGAAAAAAGTAACTCTGGAAATGTTTCAAAGATGCTCCTCAATCTTAACAGTTCAGATATCTGGAGTGTGAAACAAGATGGTTAATAACACTGAAAGTGTTACTGAACTACTGACAGTAATTGTTACTCCTTTCTCACTCCTTAGCTATTGTCTTCCAATAGTAATGGGACATTTTTCTAAATCAGAATTTTTGGAAACTGGTATTCCTGAGTTTTCTTCTTTGCTTTAATGTTGAGGGTTTATATGATAAATACTTCAGTATCTCTGTGTTTATTGTGAGATGCAGTTAATATCTATGCAACATTTCAAACATTTCTGAGCTAGTAATAATGGCTGCTTATATAGGACTAGACAACAGTATGCAAATGGTTTTAGGGAATGTCATCCTGAGTACATGTGCTTTTTCTATCTAGAAAACTCCAGGAACTCCCAAATTACAGCCATCAGTGAATTGCCAAGCTAATATTTAGTCTGTTTCCTGTTAAAACAGGAATAACATTTTAATTAATTTATCATGTTTCTGTAAAAGTACTCTTGGTTTGCATATTCCATATGCCTCTGTGGTGACTGCTATTATGTTATCCCTTATTTATGGTATATGTCTCAGCTTGCGTCTTGTTATATTCTAAATAATAGTATTTCCTTTTGCTTTGATGTTTTCATGTATAAAGGAGAATTTTGCACTCTCATGAGTGTCAATCAGTTGCCAATAAAAATTTCACAGCTGGTGGTAGTGTTAATTTGAGTCAATTATGAGATCATTGACCTGCCTTGGCACTAATTTACCTCACATAATTTCAATCATGAAAATCTAGCTCTACTGAACATCTCATTTAGGAATGTCATTCTTGAATAAATCTTCATACAGTAGTGAATCGGTTTTGATGATCTACCAAGAAGCATGAGGAAAGAAGACCTTTTCCAATCAATCTTTTTAACATAATCTCATTATGTTACTTTGATTTATTTTCTGAGAAAAAAAAAAAACAAATGCAACATCAAGAACATTTAATATTGAAGGCAGAGAATTATAAATGAAAATTTGAAAATGTGAGATTGTCATCCCTGCACCTCTTTCGATAGAACAAGCACTTCCTGCTGTTCATATTCATGACTGTGAAATGTAGCACAATACAATAGAGGGGAAAGACCAGGAGAAGATGGGAACAGTAAAGCCAGACAGATCAAAGACTTTCCTTTTACTCATCCTATAACAAATGTTTGGGAGTGAAGGGGTTATTGTCAGAGAGGATAAAAAACCCTAATGCATAAATCATTTGCTATTCTCTTTATGCCCATTTAATAGGATTCTGCACACATACGAATCAGCTCTAAGACCTTAGAAGACCTGCTGGTGGACTACTCCATTTAAATTGCATAAACTACTAGTTCTTCAGACTGGGTTCTTTATTTACTGTTTACTTACTCAAGAGCTTGTGTTTTGTGTATAATTTTTCCTGAAGTATACTATGTAGAACCATCCTACTGTGATCTTGTAAGAAGTACAGTCCAGAAGAGACGGTGAAATTAAGAATTTTGCTAACAACATTTGATTTTGTTTAGTGTAAAAAAGTATGCAATATATATCAGAATTAAATGTTAGGAATTATTTTAGGAATAGAAGTAGAAGAGGTTTGTTTAGATTTAATGCAAGGCTTTTAAGTGGAGATTTTATGCTGAAGGGTAGTATTCTTCATAGAATATCTTGAAACTTCAGACCACGAAAAATTTCAGTTTACTTAAAGCATGTGCTTCAAATTTGTTTGGATATGAGTCAACTTCTTTTAACAGATTTGTGCTCCTCTTTTTCTTTCTATAGTTGATGTTTCCCAGTCCAAAAGGCATTTATTTCTTTGACTTCTTTTTGCATGTTTTCCCTGGGAACATGAAGACAAATCCTGCAGTTTTCAAAGTGAGTTTACTTTTATTTCAAAGTCTGCACATGGATTTAAGGAGTTCTCCAGTCCAGTTTCAAAGAACAAACAGCTAAAGCCTAGGTTCTGATAAAATGGCAGTATATCTTTGAAAAGAGCATTTATATGACAGAGTTCTATGGTCCAGATTGCACAACATACAACCTTCCTAGTGGGTCAAATGACAAAATGGCCCTAGAGAACATTGTAGAGAAAAAAGTGTTCCACAGCGTATTCTATTAAGGGTTCACACTCGGATATGCTTCCAGTGGGAAACTCAGAGACTCAAAGCATTACTGAAATATTCTGTCCATGATTTTTACCCCATTTTTCCTGGGATTTAACAGCAAAGAGTTCTTCTTACTCAGAACTTACAATTTTGACAGGCCAGAAAACAGAAAACGCTTTCTGAATTTTAAAGACTATCTCCTTCATCTCTAGTGCTGGAACTGTGTTTTTTTGAAAAATCTGGTAAAAAAATAGATGAAAAGCCCTTTAAATTATAACTTTACATTCTGTTTTTAAATTTTTATGAGTTCAGGTAACTATTGGACTTATTTCTCACCTGATTTAGGAAATGAAAGATAAAGATGTAAACAAATAATCTGTCGAAATAACCATTAAGGAAAAAACCCAACTTCATTGTCTCTACTATATCAAGGAAATGACCTGCTCTGTGAATTAGCTCAGAGGCATGTAAACTGGTATAAAGAGCAATCAGGGAAGAGGAACACATTTTTTTTTAAATTACAAAAATAAACAAACAAAACCAAACCCAAACAAACCAAAACAAAAACAAAAACAACAAAACAACAACAACAACAACAACAAATATATATATTTATAAAAACGTTACTATTCTAATTTTAAAAATGCATGTTTCTTTACCTTTCAGAGTCTGAGAAGATTTTTCCAGGACTGCCTAGAGCATATCTTTGAAGTGTAAGACCTAACATTCACTTTTATGATGAAGGGAGTCTTAGTTGTTACTCTGCCTCTAAAAATAGTTCACAACCTACAAAAAATCTGAAAGGTAAATAGTGTGGTGAAAAAAGAAAACTTAAATATGGGTGCACAAATAAGGTGCGGAGTCTGAATATGAAGGGCAACAAGAAGGGCTTATTTAAGTACACCAATAACATTGGCAAAGTGAAGGAAAACATAGATCTGCCACTGATTATTTTGGGGGCGCCCTTGGAAAAGGACACAGAAGAGTCCTTTCCTGGTCTGTCCTGGTAAGGCCATTCCTCAGGAATCCCTGATGCCTGAGACCGGGGAGAAATCTGGAGTGAAAAAGACTTATTTTTGGTGAAGGAGGATCAAACCAGTAATGTTTGATTGAAGGGACAAAACCAGATCCATCAGAACTGGTGGATTGCACCCATAAGTGCTAGTCAGTGTAATTTAAGGCCACTCTCAATTATTTTTGAGAGGTTGTAGTTGCTGGGGAAAGTTCTTGAAGACTGGAAGAACTTGATATCCCTAGAGACTTCAAGGACAGGGAGACAGGATCCCTGGCATGAAATATAGATCAGATTTACTTAATTCACATAAATTTTGAATAATTCTCTAAACCATTTCTGGTTTCAACTCCTATAGCAGTTTATCAGGGAAGGGGAAGGGAAAAGGGAAGGTGAAGTGAAATCCCAAGACTTTAGAATTCAATAGAATTAGAGATCCAACAGATTTTAGAAAATAAGATTTGAATGATCAGTGTATCTATTTGTTACATAATTAATGAAGAACTTGCAATTACATGCAGAGTTATTTTGCTGACTTAAGTGATTTTATCAGTGAATAATAAAAAACTGAACCCCCCTTTTCAGTTGCCTTTCTATCTACAAACTCTTCATTTACTTGGCCTCTCACATTGCTATCAAAATGAGTTTTGTCACCTTCTAAATTTTCTTGCTGTTGCTTTCTACTTCTGAGTTTTGCATTATTGCAGAAGTCCCAAATCTACTGGGCCATAATCCCTTATATAGGCAAGGAGTTTTTCAAAGATGAGGGCATTCACTCAAAACATACACAGACTTTATATGATCAGACGTTCAATGAGACAGATATATTTTTCCTCAGAAAAGAATGAGTTTATGCCAAAGAAAAGTTAACATTACTTCAAATGCTCATTAATAATCAGATTGGTCTGACAAGCTATATTCCACTGTTACTGGAGTGTTGAAAGAAAATAATTGTCCTGTGCACTTGAATTGTGTTCTAGAGGGAAGTGTAGCCAGCTCAGAATAGGCCATTCTGCATTTGGTGAATATACCATTCCTTCTGTGTGTCTGATAACAGCTACCTTTACAATGCTGTCTCTGATTTGTTTGCTCCCTCTGCCACCCTGAACAAACCTAAGTAAGATATTGCCTCCTAATTTTTAAAGTACATATAACTTTTAATACTTCTATTTTTTAGGACTCCACAAATTAAAACTTTGCAGTGAAACATATAATTTTTTTCATCTTGCTACCCAGCCCTATAATGATTTCTCATGTCCTGATTTGACTAAATTATTTTAAACTTTTTTCTTCCACATTTCTTTCCTTTGCCTTAAAATATTTGTTCATAATGTTGGCCGTAAGGTGATCTTTTCCTCCTCCTCTATTCACCTCATTCATATGATGGATCAAACATTTGTTTCTTGATTTACAGCATCAAACTGCTTATTTTGATCTCAGAGCTCTACATGTTTTCTATGACGCAAACCACTGATTTTCATTTATCCCCCTTCCCTTCATTCTCATTTTTCACATACTTTTTATCTAGCTTTCCTCATCTGTTTGCTTTGTATTTTCTGTTTTCAGTTTGACTGGTGTGTGTTATTTTTGCTTTTGAACATTGTATATAGAGTTGTTTTATTTACAATGATTTTATTTTCCATTTCAAAGTAAGTTTTTTGATAATCTGTACTAGTAGTTTATTCATGCTTTGCATTTGAGGTGTCTGCAACCTAAGGGTGTAGGGAGTGCATTAGATTTTAGGTGCCTAAAAAAGTTTAAATTTACCACCCTATAGTAAACCAAGTATATGTTCCTTTGATGAGGTTGCTTTCAAAAATACAATATTAACATTTCCCCTTAACATGTCCTCTAAGGTAGTTTTGAGTTTTTTTGTAAAATGATATTATTTGCAACTTTAATATTTGCTGCATAAACAGCTGTTGCCATTTTAGATACCCTTGAATTTTATTTTGGTCTTTTATAACCAACAAAACCCATCAACTTCCTTTTATAGACGGATGACCTAATCTAGTATTTTACCTTTGCAATAGTTCTTAGAAGCAAGAGAATCTTTTAAATATGTGGAAAAGTAATTTTATTTCAGACAGCAACATTTTTCTATTGTCCAAAAATACATCAAAAAGCTTTTTGCAAACAGAAAGGTGGAATAAAAATTGGTGTAAAAGGTGCTATAAAATTGGGCAAGGATTCTATAATTAAAGCATTACAAAAAAGAGGAAAAATTGCTATTATAATTTGGGGGTCCATTGTGACTCTCAACCAAACAAAATCGCATTATGTAGCATCAATGGTAACATCAAGAGATCTTGCTGAGCATAAACAGTTGGCCTGCCAACAAGAACCTTAGATGGTGACATCTTTTTAATATCTGAATGAAATATTTATTTCTTCTTAGAGCCCTTTGGATTTTCAAAAAGTATTTTACTTCCAAATAGGAAGAGAAATGCAAAGCCTGTTTTATGTTTCAAGGAGAACTGGAAAAGAAATACTCTACAAGTGATAATGTTTAAGCAAAATTGTGCCTCAGAGCTTAAAGTATTCTCACCGCTCACACCTTTTTTGTTCCATTTGCAGATCCCCTAGCAAGCCATGCTGAATTAGGAGCCCATATTTTCTCCTCTGAGCAGTGCTTCTGAAATATTGTAATATTTTTAATATGCGTATCCTTGTTTTGTATGAATTAACTGAAATTCTATTTGAATCTTTTTCTTTCTCAGATCTTTCTTTTACTCTGCCTTACGTGCCTGTATCATATAACATAAAATCATATAATCCATATAATCATTTAGCATATAGCCATCCACATCAGTGAGAGGAATGGCAATCTTTACTGTAAATGAGAAATCTTCCTCATTCTAACAGAATTGGTTGAGTTCATCTTCGGGCATGATATATGTTGTATATTATATATGTACATTTATGCATCTTTATACATAATGTATATTCAGCTAATATTATTTAGGTATTATGTCATATGTATTTCTACCAAGACATAGAAGCATTCCTCAGTGTCTGGGGAATGAAGGTACTAGATTTTCCATCTTGAGGCCAAAAAACCTGCCGATGCAATATGTTTCATTGTGATGGTTGCGTGGCAAAAACAACTTCCTTTGAGACCTATAGTCTGTTAGCTTTTGTCTAAATTTCTTCCCAGGACTTATATTATACATATGCTGACAAAAGAGTCTGTTTAGCATGATTTCAATGCTGGAGAAATATAATAGGTTAAAGAAAGTAATTAGTAGCCACATTATTTCTGAATATTATCTCCTTCTGCAGGGTCTTGGGGAATACCTGAATTTAGCAGAATGCTGATCCAAGCTTCTTGCCTTTTAGTGCGAAATCCAAGCCCACATCATAGCTGTGCATCTCTTTAAAAAGATGAGAAGTCTTCAACAAGGTCTTAGTTTGTAAGTACAAATATACAAATTTGGCATTTTGTCCTTCATGACACTAAATATTTCTAAAGCTTGAAAGAAAGAAAGACTTTTCAGTTTTTCCTTAAGTTCATGATTTCTGCAGGCTTATATATACCTTCTCCTTCAGACTCAAAAGGCATAGTTTTTAAAGTAGAAAGAGATAAAATTATAAAATTTTATAAACTAGCTCTTATATTTAAACTTCCTTATAGTATTTTTTAAAAAATGAAAGAGTTTAATATCCTGTATGTTTTGGCGGAATCTCAAAATCTGTGACCATAACTGGTTTAGTATTTTAGTGATTTTTTGGATGAAACACTTTGCTTATGGACAGGTTTGTGGAATGTCAAGACCCCAGAACAATTCCAGATTTTTGGATACTCATCCAGTCCCTCCTCCTGCCCAAAGCAGGATCAGCTATGAAGTCACACCAGGTTGCCCAGTCTGGTACTTACAGATTGCTCACTTTATGTTTTCATCTATGTTCTCTGAATCCACTTCAATAGATCTCTCTAGGTGTGACACTTTTGTCTTGTCATGAAGATGATCTTCTCACATAAGAAGCCATGCGTGCTTCCAAACCTTTCACATTTCCGAGTTACTGCCTGATTCTTTGAAATGAATCCCACATTATTGATGATATTTTGAAAAGAATTGTATGTTAGAAATTATTTAATTTTTTTTTTTGGCTGATGAGCTTGGCCTGCTTCTGAACTTTTAAAAATAATAAAAAATAATAAAAATAATACTGTTAAATACTTTCAGGGGAGTTGTCTTTTCTTTTTTTGTTTGTTTGTTTGTTGGTTGGGTTTGGTTTTTTGTTTGTTTGTGGTTTTTTGTTTGTTTGGTTTTGGGAGGGGTTGTTTGGTTTTTCGTTTGTTTTTTTGTTTTGTTTTGTTTTGTTTTGTTTTGTTTTGTTTTGTTTTGTTTTGTTTTGTTTTGTTTTGTTTTGTTTTGTTTCAGAAAGAGCCTTAGTATTTAACACTGAACTTATTGACCTGGAGTCACAAGTGAAGACAAAGGAAATAATAATTGACAAGCATTTGAATAAAGGGATTAAGAACTAAGAAGGACCAGATTGTGAGAAGTGATGAAGGTGAAGATGAAGATGAAGACAAACAAGTGTTTAATGTCAGTACTGACAAGTATGTGTGTGGGAACAGGAGTGAAAGCAATTATTTTAGCTACAACTTCTGTGGTTTCCTAAAGCAAGAAGGTAAGAATGGCACATGGAGGTGGGATAAAAAAAATATGGATAAAACTGTATTTAAAACAAGTTTGATGTGTGTAACTGTAAATGTTGGAATACTATGCACTGTTGTTAATTGGTGTTGGCGTGTGAAGATGACTAGTACTGAAAATTTAAATAGCAACCCATCCCTGCCATACATTTTTAAGAACTTACACATAAAAGAAAACAATAAAATCAGGTGAGGGGTGCTAGAATATGGTAGAAAGTGACAAGAATATGGTTGAAAAAGAGTCTGGTTACTGATGAAAATTTAAGTTATTGTTATATTATTATATTATATTATATTATATTAATTGTGTTATATCAATCATATACTGTATAATCATATTCTATAATATTATATTCTATCACATTATATTCTAATATATATCATATCATATCTATCTTATCATATCATGTCAATCATATCATATATCATATCATATCATATCATATCTCACTATATTATATTGATAACTGGGAAGTAAGTAGTAGTAAATTAAAGACTTTCAAAGCTGAAATTGCTTGTGCATTTACAGAAAAGAATGACCACAGTTTTATTCCACAGCCTGGAGTAAATCGAGGTTCGATATTTCCGAGTAAATAGTAGGAAATAATTTTTTAAGTCTTTTTGGATACTTATGCGTAGCCAGTACATGGAAAGCACAACCAAAGGACTCTTGCAGACAGTTGAACTTTTGGGCATTTCAGTGTGATGTGTTTCTATACAGGCATGTCTTGCATATTGATCTTCTTTGTCCTTTTGAACACTTCTTCTGCCACTCTAATGGGCCTTGCCAACGCTGTGTATTGATGTGATCAGTTAGCTATTTTATAAAGTAACTTCATAAGATGTGCACCTTTTGCATGGGTGCATATTTTTTTAAAAGGCATCTGCATTTATGATTTCCTGTATTCCACTATGGTGTTTCATTATGGTGTATAACCTAAACCACACAACATTGTGAAAGAGAAACCTGGCGTCATAAAATGTTTTTGCAAAAAACAATTAAAAAAGGTGTATATTTAAAAGGATTTTTTTGTCCATTAAACTTGCCAAAGACTCCTTTGAACCCATAGTAAAGGTTTTTTTCTCTTTCCCACGGCAGTCTTAGTGAGACCATATTTAATGTTCTTATAAAAATTTAAATGCAATATCCTTCCTTTACTATTTATAGGAAACTGAAAAAAAATAGTTTCCAGCTAGCTGGGTTATCTTAGATACCAATTAAATTTGGACAGCTGACAAAATATCCTTGGAGAGCTCAGACACTTGCCAATAGGATTAAAGAAAATCTGCTTTCCTCAGAAACTTAGTGAAAAAGATAGTGGGAAACTAAAAGTCTAAAAATCAAAAATAGGCTCTGTTGTGGAAAAAAAAGTCTGTTAGCTTCCATCATTTCACCCACACATTACATTAATAGTGACTTATTTCAAGAAAATCTTTAATCAAATAGTTTGATATTGTGAAAGACATGAGTTATAAAAACGTCATGGGTCTAAGTGAAAAAGGCTCAGACATCATTTCATAACCTAACCATCTTCCTCTAAAGGCAGTTTGCTTTGAAGTCTAGATCCTGGCTACTCATATATTGAGTTATTAAACGACGACTTTTCTTTTCTGTCTGTGATATGTGAAATTACTGGTTGAACTTCACATTTTTTACTTTTCTTAGAATTAATTGCTAGAGTTAATCGGGAAACTAGTCAACTTGAATGATACTATTTCTGAATTCTGTTACTTTAATTAGGTACATTAAGCTTGATAATATCATTGTTTCCAGCATTACTTGAGAATCAAAAGCAGTGAATGACAGCCATCTCCGTCACATACTGTGAATAGACAGATCTGTTTCTGTGTCTGTGAAGAACATTGTCCTCTGTTTTCACTTTGTTGTGTTACTGTTAGGAACACCATATGCTTGAAAGCCTGCATGAAATATGAGAACAAAAATATGCTGTATAGAACCATCCTCTGTTTTCTCTCCATTCGTTGGATCTTCCTGAGGACAAGTGATAAATCCACTTTCTTGGTGGATGATCCAAACAGCACTATGAAACAAGGGGAACTTGTGTGCTGTTGGAGACCAGATTGATTTCCTCAGATTTTGCAGATTGCACGGAGAGCACTTCAAAACGTAGGTGGAAAAACATGCTTTTGCTTTCCACAGAATGGAGAAACAGGTGAATCCTCCCTTCATCACCCTGCCCTGACGATTGCCTATAAAGGGAAAGCTGCATACCTTTTTCTTCAGAAACATGTGACTTCTACATTGACTCAGAACACACAATGCAGTTTAAAGTATATTTAAGATTAAGAGAAATGCTACATAATTAATAGATGTAAATAGCAAATCAGTCTCTTGACAAGAAATCAGAAAAAGTGATCACTGATCTCTGATCACTATAATAGCTTTTTTCATGTTAATTCTTGAGACATTGGTGGGTATTTTTTTCAGATAAACGTCTTTGAATTACTGGTGAGCTTAAAATCAGTGTGACATAAACTTTCTCTATGTGCCATTTTTAGTAATGGAAAAAAACATGTATACAAGGAAAAGGTATAAAAAATCAGTTTGATATTTTTTCCAGTCACATTTTAATTAAAAATTTAGCCACTAAGTAAAATTCTGGAACAACTTAAACCGTACTGGCCTCAGTGAATCCATCTTTTTTGTAGAGGAAATTGAAATGTGCAAAACTTTATTTCAAGAAGATTTATAACTTCATTTTCAACTATGCAAAGTTAAAATAACCTCCTAAAGTGTAAGAAAAATTCAGCTGTGTAAGATGAATATGATTCCAAAATTAACTTCTTATGTATCTAATTAAACACTTCCACAGATAATCACTTACAAGTCAGAAGTACAAAAAAGTAATATTTGAACCATTATATATTATAAATAACTTTAGCACAATAGTCCTCTGTCTAATCAGTGTTCGATGTGAGAGGAATTCTTGTCTGATTCTCTTGACCAGGGACGGTGGCAATGGCTACATTCATATCTTGAGTGAAAGCCACAGGGAATAGCTACAATAAACAGAAAAAAACAAGAAACTTCACTAATAAAAGGATTTCTCTTATTTTGTTGCTGCTTAAAGACAGATTATAGTGAGGGTATAGAGCAGGGTTTTTTCCTTACTAAGTATGGAAGAATAGGTATTCAAGGTCAGGAAACCTAATATGCTCTACCTATAAATGTACATGATGAAAAGAGTAAGATCAAGAAAATATGTCTAATACTTCCTCACAGTGCCCTCCAGGCTGTAATGACAGGCTCTCAAGGGTTTTCTAAGTAAAGCCACTTCCTATAGAGACGTTTTCTCCAGTGTCATAAAGTTTATGAGAATGAGTTCCACAGATTAAAATATTGCAAGAATATATTCCTAATTTTTTTTCCAGACATTTCACCTCCTGACTTTACAAGATACAGGACTAGTTGTCACATGGAAATCCCTTCCTGATTATTTTCTGAATACTTTGTTCTGTTTTCTAGACCAATATATTATTCTGTGATAATTTTTTCAAGGCAAGAGATTTAGGCTGTTTAAATATTTTCTTGCCTGGATGTTCTTCCATACTTCTTTCTACTTTACTTCTATTCTTTTCCCAAATGCATTTTGTAATTTGCAAATATGATACTTAAGACATAACTATGTGAATCAGTTTAAATTGATTCACACTTAATTTCATCTGTTTTTTACTGAACTGTCATGATTTTCCAAAATTCTTCCTTTGTTCTTCACAGCAGATCTCAGTCTTAATTTATCTGAATACTACAATGAAGACAGCAAAGTCTGTACCTTTACATTCTTGTCCTCTTTTCTATATAATTTATGAATGACTCCAATACTTGAGGTCCAATCCATGTACCAATCCATTTCAATAAAAATTAGCTCTTCCTTGCTACCTTTTTTTAAACTGTACAAGGGTTAACAACCAGGAAGGACAAGTAAGAAAGAAATGCTCTTTTAAAGGAGAATGCAGATAGTCATAGATATACTATTGCCCCAGAATGTGACGAAAGTACATAATGGATTTTACTGATGGGTGTAAGAATGCACAAAGTAATAGGCTTAGGCTTTTATAAAACATTTAATTTATTAGAGTAGAATAATATGTTTATAAATACTGATATTTTACAGTGTAAATATATTAAAAGAGAAAGTATAAAACATGTGCTTCAGTATAGTGTAATCACTGCAGGGATCAGTGCTTAATCATGGTTTAGTTTAGTTTCCTTAACAATGGCCTAAGAATAAATGTGAGTCTAAAGGTATTTACAATGATGCAAAATTTGACAGACAAATATATATTTTTCTCAATTAGATAATGCAGTCTATATAGCAAAAGAACAATAAAGAAGATGTCCTGGTTTCAGCTGGGATAGTGCTAATTTTCCTCTCAGTAGCAGGTGCAGTTCTGCGTCTTGGGTTTAGCATGAGCATAATGTTGATAAGACACTGATGTTTTTGCTGTAGTTGAGCAGTGCTTAACCAGAATCAAGGACTGTCCAGTGTCTCATGCTTTGCCAGTGAGTAGGTGCAAAAGAATCTGCTAAGGAGCACAGCCAAGACAGCTGATATGAGCTGGTCAAAGACAGCTGATATGAGCTGGTTTCACACCACAGAACACCATGTTACAGTATATAACCTGGGGGGACTCGGCCAGGACAGGTCGATCACTGCTAGGGAATGGGCTGGGCACCAATCAGCCGGGGCATGAACAAGTGTATTATTGTGCATCTCTTGTCTTGCTTCGGCTTGATCTCTTTCTGGCTCTCTATTATTGCTATTAATATTATTAGTAGTAATAACAATAGCTATAGTAATAGTGGTAGTATTACTATACTATTGCTATTATTATTACTATTGCTATTATTGTCTTTAAAATTAACTTTCAATTAATAAACTGTTCTTAGCTAAACCCGTGAGTTTTACTTTTTTTTTCCTTTACTCTCCTCCCCTTCTCACCAAAGGTGGGGGAAGAGAACAAGCGGCGGTGTGGTGCTTAGTTGCCAGCTGGTGTTAAGCCACAGCAGAGGACCAAGAAGGCCTTTGCAAGTCTGATTAGAGGTACTGGAAATATGGAGGAAGCTGTAACTGTCTAGCAGTATAAGGAGTACTCACCTCTGGCACACACTGCTTGAAAAGCACACTGGAAAATTAGGTGACTCTAATTAAAAGTTGCAAAATCACTTGAAAGCTAGAAAAAACTGTAATTTAAAGTAAGATGCTTGATGTTTGACTGCAGTGTGTCTCTGTTCCTGCTTTAGAAAGACAGAGATTTATTTGTTTAGTTAGTATTCCAAATGCAGTAGCAGCAGGTGGCCTGATGATTAGCCAAGCTAATAAGCACGGCTGAGTAAAACAAAATATAGCCTAGCACTCAGTGTCATATTAATGCAACCATATATTTGTGGGAGTTAAATTTTATTTCCTTATCTTTTATTTACAGTACTATAAATAGTTAGCAAAAGAGCAGCTGAGAAGTCAGATGTTCTGAACATGCCTCAAGGTGTGTATCCAGCATTCTCCTTGCTTTCTAGAATCTTGCTGTAAAGGTTGATAGCCAGCCCAGTCTACAAATAGGTAGCTGATGAGAACTTCATAGAAAATGTGTTAATTTAAATGTGAGGGCCAACGTTTGCTGAAGAATTATATAAGTAACTTAGAGAGAATGAGATATCACTTTTCTGAAGAATCCTGTTTTTTAGAATGAGTCAGTTGGTGAGGTACATAGTGACTGCAGTGACAACCACAGTAGATTCTAGGGCAAAACACCTGAGGGAGCTGGGCAGGGAGTTTCTGGAGTCAGGGAAGCCCGAGAGAGACCTGGCAGGATCCAGCAGCTGTAATATGCAAGGCTGACATGATGGGGGTCTTGCCAGAGCAACTCTGGGACATAGTACAAGGAGGTTTCCTGGGCTGATTCAGCCATCTGATTATTGCCCATGCAGGTCAGCAGGGATGAGGTTGAGGAGAGAAATTCCAGGCCAATCAAAAAGGACTCAGGACACTAGGAGGATTGGTTGAAGGGACAGGAGCAAGGTGGTGTTGTCCTCAATCCCTTTGGTAGCAGGGAAGGATGCTGAAAGAAACAGAAGAACCCACCTTATCAACACATGGTTTAAAGACTGGTGTCATAACTGAAATCTTGGGTTTTTTTCAGTTATGGGGTGATTTATAGGGTACCAGGCCTGCTGGAGACAGATGGGATTTGCCTGTCTAAAAGGGGTAAAAGGATTCCAGCCTGTGAGTAGGCAGAGCTGACTGAGAGTGCTTTAAACTGGGTTAGAAGGGGGAAGGGCATAAGGCCAGCCTCAATAGAGATGAGCCTGGGGGTGACATGCCAGATTTGGGGGTACAATGGACAGCCCAGCTGAAGTGGACCTACACCAATGCACATGGTATGGATAACAAATAGGAGGAGCTGGAAACCATTGTGCAGAAGGAAAACTGCAATGTATTTGTCATCACAGAAATGTGGTGGGATGACTCTGTAACTGGGGTGTTCCAGTGATGGTCATAAGCCCTTCAGAAGGGACAGGTGGGGAAGCAGAGGCGGTGGGGTGGCTCGGTACATTAGGGAGGGTTTTGACTGTACAGTGCTCAAGGGCAGTGAGGATAAGGTTGGGTGCTTGTGGGTAAGGATCAGGGAAAGGCCAACAAGGCAGACATCCCAGGGGGAGTCTGTTACAGACCACCCAGCCAGGACAAAGGCACAGCCTCTCTGTAAGAGGTTGGCTGACATTTCACTACTGCTAGCCCTTGTTCTTGTAGGAGGCTTTAACTCACAGGATGTCTGTTGGAAACTCAAAAATGCAGGGAGAAGTCAGTCTAGGATGTTCCTGGAGTGTGTGGAAGAAAATCTCCTGATGTGGCAGGTAGGTGAGCTGTCCTGGACCGGTGCCCTTCTAGATCTGCTGTTTACAAATAGAGAAGAGCTGGTGGGAGATGTTGCCGTCAGAGAACATCTTGGGCATAGTGACAATGAAAGGGTAGAGTTTTCAATCCTTGGTGAAGCAAGGAAGGGGATCAACCAAACAGTATCTAGGATTTCCAGAGGGTGGACTTTGGCGTGTTCAGGAGACTGGTTCAAACAATCTCTTGGGAAACAGTCCTTAGTAACAAAAGGGTTCAGGAAAGCTAAGAAGGAGATCTTAAAGGTGCAGGAGCAGGCTGTCCCTATGTGCCAAAAGGCATATTTTGTAGAAGACCAGCCTGGCTGAACAGGGAATTTACAATCCTTGGAAGAAGGGGAGGAAACTCAGGGAGAATACAAGGATGCCATTAGGTCATGTAGAGAGAAAATCAGAAAGGCAAAAGCTCAGCTAAAAATCAATCTGGCCACTGCTATGATTTTTTTTTTTAAGTGGTTTTATAAATACATTAACAACAAAAGGCAGTCCAAAGAAAAACCTCCATCCTTTATTGGACATAGAGGGGAACATTCTCAACAAGGGTGAGGAAAAGGCTGAGGTACTTAATGCCTTCTTTATCTCAGTCTTTATCTGAAAGACCAGTTATCCTTGGGGCAACCAGACCCTGAGCAGGTACACAGGGACAGGGAGCAGCACTGCCCTCCTGTAATCCAGGAGGAAGGAGTCAGTGACCTGCTGAGCCACTTACAGTACATTTCGCACTCACACATTCTGGGACTGCATGAGATTCACCCAAGGGCACTGAGGGAGCTGGTGGAAGGGCTCAAAACCCACTCTGCATAATTTTTGATCAGTTCTGGATAACCAGGAAGGTCTGGGAAGACTGGAGGTTGGCCAATGTACCGTCCATCCACAAGAAGGGTCAGAGTGGGATCCTGGGAGCTACAGGCCTGTCAGCCTGACCTTGGTCCTTGGAAAGGTTATGGAACAGATCATCTTGAGTGAGATCACACAGCATGTACAAGACAACAAGGGAATCACATCCAGCCAGCATGCATTTAAGAAAAGTGGGTCCTGTCTAACCAACACAATCTCCTTTTATGACTAGCTGACCTGTCTAGTGGATGGATGAAGGAAGAGCTCTGGATGTAATCTACCTGCATTTCATCAAAGACTTCAACACTGCCTCTCACGGAACCCTCCTGGAAAAGCTGGCAGCTCATGGCCTGATGGGTGCACTTTTTGCTGGGTTAAGAGCTGGCTGCACAACTGGGCCCAGGGTGTGGAGGTGAATGGTGCTGCATCCAGCTGGGGGCTGGTCACTAGTGTTGTCCACAAGGGATCAGTGTTGGGGTTGGTCCTGTTCAATACCTTTGTTGGTGATGTGGACAACTGGATCAAGTGCACCCTCAGTAGGTTCACAGATGACACTAAATTAGGTGGATGTGTTGACCTGCTGGAGGACAGGAAGACTCTGTAGAGGGATCGGGACAGGCTGGATCACTGTGCCAAGGCCAAAAGTATGAGGTTCAATAAGGCCAAGTGTCCAGTCCTGCCCTTGGGTCACAACAACTCTGTGCAGTGCCACAGGCTGGGGGAAGAGTGGCTGGAAAGTGGCCAGGGAGAAAAGACCCTGAGTGTCCTGGTAGACAAAGGCTGAACATGAGCCAGCAGTGGGCCCAGGTGTCCAAGAAGGCCAATGGTACCTGGCCTGTATCAGCTACAGTGTGCCCAGCAGGACCAGGGCAGTGACTGCCCCTCTGTACTCGGCACTGCTGAGGCCACACCTCGAGTGCTGTGCCCAGTTCTGGGCTGCTCACTGCAAGAAGGACATTGAGGAGCTGGAGCATGTCCAGAGAACCATAACAGACCTGGTGAAGGGTACAGAAAGTAAGTCAAACGAGGAGCAGCTGAGGGAGCTGGGATGTTTATTTTGGAGAAAAGGAGTCTCGGAGGAAACCTTATCACTCTCTGCAACTTCCTGAAAGGCAGTTCTAGCCATGTGAGGACTGGGGCCTTCTTCTAGACGACTACTGACAGGATAAGAGGACATGGCCTCAAGTTGTGCCACGAGAGGCTAAGGTTAAACATCAAGAGGAATTTCATCTCTGAAAGAGTGGTTAAGCCTTGGAGCAAACTGCCCAGGGAAGTGGTGAAGTCACCATCCCTGGAGATGTTTGAGAAAAGACTGGTCATGGCACTTAGTGCTGTGGTTAAGTTAGCATGGTGGTCATCAGTCAAATGTTGACTCCGTGATTTTGGGGGACTTTTCCACCCTTAATAATTCTATTATTTTATGATCCAGACTCAATTCTGCCAACTTCAGATAGATTTCTTTTAAGCTGTGCACGTCTGCTTTTTTCTTGGATTTCATATCAGGCTTTAAATCAGTCTGTATGTTCTAATAAGTAAATAAAACTCAGAAGAGTGTTAGTGATTAAAGGATTACGGTTTCATCGTGCTAATTAATTTGATTCGTAATATATCATTGCTTCCTGAACTCACTTTTCCCCTTAATGGCTATGTTCATTAAAAAGATTTATTAATAAAAAGATTATCTTCAAATCCCTGCTTACTTTTCTAAGATTCAGAGATGGTCCCTAAAGGTACATGGATTATAAGACCAGGGAGAGATATTCTGAAAGAAGTTGCCCATATGGCACAAACCTTCAGCTGCTCTGAGTCACTAGCTGTTTCCTAGACTTCTTCATAGCAGTTCTTTAACTGACAGATTAGAGTGATTATTCCATTAACTGTTTTTCAGAAGCATCCCCAATTCTAAATTTGGAGTCAGTGACCTGCAACAGACATTCAGTGTTTTACATTCTGAATTTATTCTATCCGCCTGGACTTGCTAAAGGGAAGAGAAAAACAGGGGGTTTTGAAGAGAACACATCTTTCACACTTGTCTACATGCTTCAGAGATATGAGAATAGGTAAAAATATAATCCCCTATACATCTTACTGTTGAGACAGAATTTTTTTTCTAGTATTGTAGCACGTACTTCTTCAAATACCAAGTAGTTAGGACTTTTTGCATGAAAGATTTCAGTCCTCTCCCTAGTTAGACAAGTGAATCTTCTCAGGCAGTATTCACTTTTGCTGCAAAAAGAGGCCTATCACAGAGATTACAGAAATTTAGAGAGTCTCTGATGGGAGAGGTAAATTTTAAACTCCTTTGGCTGTTCTCAGAAGCCTCTATGGGAAAGTACTTAATAGAAATGCATCATTACCTGCCTAAATCATGACTTTTTTTCTGTCTTTGTCCATTATTGAGACAGATATCTGTGCACAGAATAGATTTTATTGGCATTTCACTTCCATTCTCCCATTTGCCAGCAGGAAATTTTAATTGAAGAAGTTTTGCTGTATCCCCAGACATCTTTCCTATCATCTTGTGGTGATGAGTTCATCTCAACATATCCTCAGGAGCAATAGTAACACCAGGTAAGTACATTTTTCTGCCCTTTACAGAATTCTCTAAAACACCTCAGTCTGTGAAGCTGTGGAAAGAAATAAAAACAAAAAGAAAGTAACTACCCTAGCATGTGCTAGTATATTACAAAAAGAAAGTAATGAAAGACTTTCATTAGCTCAGGGAGGGAAGGGATGAAATCCATATGAAGCCAGTTCCCACCAAAAGATTTATTAGAATCCTAGTGTGGGACTGGGTATCGAATAAAACGACCTGATATAGAATAGTACAAAAGAAAGTATCAAAAAGAAATGAATTTGCAGTGTCAATCTGAAAGCGATTGTATTAGTCGCAGGAGCATAGACAAAACTATCTGAAGCATATGAAAAATAAAAGTTTACCTCATATCACTTCATATTTGTCACTGCTATCCCTCATACAAATATAATTAGTATATGCTCATTTATTTGTCTGGATCTGGACATATAGCCCATATCTGTGAAGTCAGTTTTGTCTGTAAAACAGCCTGGAACTATAGCACACATATCTTGTGGTTTCTGGGGGCTGGGGGTTTTTTTTGTGTTGTATAGTCATAAACTCCTTATATCTAGGCAGGATAAGAGTCTTTGAGCAGGCAGACAAGTTGTTCTTTCATGGAATTTTGCTACAGCACACAACTAACACATTCCCATAAATTTTAACTTCAGAATGTGTTACAAACTTAGCCAAATAATGTTTGAGGACAGTTTCAGATGTCTTTGACCTTGAGATGACTACTGGTTTGAAAATATTTGGTTTTGCACAGTCTTATGCTTTACTGGAAAAATGGCATGTATTTTTGCAGGCATAACCTGCAAGGGTGGAATAAGGAGCCAGGAAGATGCAAGGAGGATGATACATCTGTTGAAACTTAGGACAGAAATTTGAACAAAGAATTATGTGTACCAAACTGGGGCTTGTTCAGTATGCTACTTGTATATTTAATATTTTAAAAAAGAGCAAAACCAGAAGACAATACCTGACATTAAGACTTCAGTGGTGCACAAATTGTGTAGAATTTTTCATAAAGCATGTGACCTCTGAGAAAATAGTGTAAGATTTTGAGTCATCCTGGACACAAATCGTGGCACATGGGAATCTCTTAGTTGATTTAATTAACCTCTATAAGATTCTGAAATTAATCAAATATGTAATCAGGCAAAATGATACAAGGTTTTATAAATCTTTCTAAGCAGCCTATCATATCCTGGAACACTGTGCTTTAAGTAATTAATGGCTGCATATTTTTCTATTTTGTAGATTCTGTACCTTTGTCTTTATTCAGGTATAATGAATTTTGCATCACTGAAAATAAATCTGTCTCCTCCATGGAAATCTTAGTCATTAATGTGTAAAAGTTCTTATAATAGTTTAATAAAATACTATCAATTTCTATGTCATCTACATTGATACTATTACTCCTTTCAGGTTTAATAGACTGGATCATATATATATCCTTTTCTTATGATGATGTTCTATCATCAAGGAAAGGAAAACTATCCTTTCTTGCTGAGATTTATAAAACAGAAATTTATTTTCATTATGGAATATATATATCTTGATTTTTTTGTATATGTTGACTATGATTGCACTGAATTTCTGTTTTGCATGTAGATTTTTCTCTCATAGCAGCATTGGTGCTTCTTGAAACTGGTCTCTGTCTCTATTTTTTGAGGTCATAGTTTTTCCTTGGGTAAATATGTTTCAAAGAGAAACTCTAAATAGAAAAAGTACAACGCATGTTTCAGAAGGATGATTCACTCTAAAGCCAAAGTAGGGCATTCAGAAACATACATACACTATCCCAGTAAATACAAGATGTTTTTTCATAAAGTTTTAACCTCTTATTAGAAATCTACTTCATGTGTGCATTCTCTAGACAGAGGCTGATACAAATGTCGTGTGCTTCATCTATGAGGCCCAAAAGGACATTGTCATTAAGACAACTGTGGGAAAAGACCACTTTTAGTGTTTGCAGATTTGCAGTGTTTTCAATCTTTACAGATTTCAATTTGGTTGTGTCCATTGCTGAAATTCTTGAAAAAGTGGGAATTTACAGGGTATGCACCAGTTCACATACATGTGATAATATAGGATAAAAACAATTCAAACCAAACCAAAACAAAAACAAACAAACAAAAAACCAACCAAACAACAACAATCAAAAAACCCAAACAAACAAACAAGCAAAACCCCAAAAAAACCAACAACCAAACAAAAAACCGCAGAAACATGAAACTGGCTAGAGGAGTGTTCTCAAAATGGTGTACTAGTTTCCACACTATTAACCACTCTTATCAAACTTTTCCATAATCATTTGAGGACTGAGAGATAAAGCAGAAAGAGGGATGGAATCATAGAATATCCTGGGTTGGAAGAGACCTGCAAGAATCACCAAGTCTAATTCCTGGTCCTGAAGTAGCACTTAACACAAGAATCACTTCATGGGCCTAAAAGTGTAGTAATGTTGAGGAGTAGGGAAATCTCTTTTTTGTGACACAAATTCAGTTCTGTTATGGATAAAGGGTTTTCTCTATTCTGTTGTGTGATTAAGAACCATAGTTCTTCTTTCTAGGGTTTGTACAGTTATTAAATTAATACATATATATGCAATATCGCTGTAGGCCAATGTAAGTAATTCCAAACAAAAAGTTAAAAACTTAGCATAACTTACTTTTCAGATGAGCTCATCTTGTAAATGCAAATTCACACATATTGTATTTTTGTAAGCTTCTTGTAAAAAATGAGGATTAAAATCAAGTAGTATTTCAATGACACTTCTGTAAGAGTATATTTATGATTACAGGATTAATGGGCACTAGTAATAAATTGAGATAAAATAGATTTTAGTACATTAAACTACATAGCTTAAACATTAATTAATAATAATTTTAAAAACTATTTATTTTATATTTTAGGCTATTAAAAGACAAACACAAATCTCTTACCTTTCATAGGCTTATTAAAAATCCCCAGAGACAGTAATAGATGTTTAAAATGCTGCACACAAGCAGTTATTAAGCAAAATTATTTTTTTCTTTTTTAGTATTATTAGAAAAATTTAATATGCATATTTATGTTCTCCATGATGTTAGTTGTCATTATTACATAGTACTTGATCAATATGCTTTTATCAGCAATATAATTTTATTTTAAAGAACTACATTTGTTAAGGACATCATATTTCTCTGCCCCCTTTGGCTAGATAGAGGGAGTTTTGCATTTCTGGCATTTTTCAAAGATGTGAGATCTGTAAGTGGATGCAGAGAGCAATTTCTTCCTTCTAGGGAGAGTTTATAAGACCTAAATATGGTCTTGATAGTAAAAAAACAGAGGCTATGGAAACAATACTTAGGAAGCCACCAGCGCTGTTAATGGGTTTCTCATACACGAATTACCAGAAGAATAGGGAGAAGAAGGTTTGTGCTCATTGAAATATGTGGAGGTTCTTGCTTGACATGAAGTAAAGCTCAGGTTTAAGCAATCTTGTTCAGTCAACAGTTTACCTAGCCACACATTATTTTTAAAGGAAAATTAAAATAAATACATCTATTCATACAGAATTTAGCCATGCGTTTTTCCTTTTCAAAAGATTTCTTAGTAGGATTTTGGTTTGGAAGAAAATGTTAATCATTATTTTTTTTTAGAGTACTAAATATCCTCAGTAATCCATTCAGTTGGCTTTCTTAAAAGGTCTTTGGTTTCTGGTCTTTAATTAAATAGTCCTGGATCAATGGGCACTGTTGTCCTTCATTGTCTTCCAGGTAGGAATTTAACAAAGGAAATTATTTTGCTGATCTTTGAACTAGATGAGCTAAAAACAATCTTTCTTTTTATTCTGGGGTACTCATGAAGTAAGTGACCAAACACATTTACTGGCTGAAAACAGTTGTTTCTCTGCCAGTATTGCTTACTCTGAGTCAGTGAACAAACAAAAAGTTTTGATCTTAACTAAAAGTTCTGTGATACTCTTTTCTCCAGATCTTCAGTTGTTATGAAATGCTCATTTAATTTTTTTTGAACTCAGAAATGACCAAACTTCTTTTTGACTTGTACTTCACCTGTATGGTTAATCTGGAACAGGACAACAAATAATAGCTTGAAATACCTGCTGCTGCTGAAGGATCTGGCATGTAGTTTAGACATTTCATTCCAGTAAAAATCAGGTATGTGCAACAAGATGAGGAAAAAATGCAAGTCTAGCTTGAGGTAAAAAATTGATTCCAAGGTATATTTTAACCACATTTTGAAGTTTTCAATTGCATCTCCATCATGCTTCTCATACTAGTTTTATATTGGCCCAAAAAGGCCACAAAAATGCAAACTAATCTCTGATAAATGAAAGCTTTGTGCCCTAGATTTACTGAAGCCGAAATACATGTAATCTTAAAATCCAGTCTTACCACAAGAAGCATGTTTCCCATTTGTTATCTTGCATAGCGGTACTGGTTTTGAGTTAATTTCTCTTGAGTTAATTTCTCTTGAGTTAATAGTAATTATTATGAGGCTGTGTTTTGGATTTGTGCTGGAAATAGGGTTGATAACACAGGGATTTTTTTAGTTCCTGCTGAGCAGGGTTTACATAGAGTCAGGGCCTTAGCAGCTCCTTACCCACCCCACCAGTGAGGAGGCTGGGGATGCACAGGGAACGGGGAGGGAACGCGGCTGAGACAGCTGACCTGAGAGATTTCACACACTGTGGCATCACGCTCAGCATAGAAAGCTGGTAGGGAAGAAGGAAGGGAGGGTCAGAGACATGGTGCTTGTCTGCTCAAATCACGAATAGGCGTGGAGTCCTACCTTCCTGAGGATGGCTGAACAACTGATGCCTTCCCATGTTTTGCTTTGCTTGGGTCTGTAGAGCTTGCTTTACCTGTTAAACTGCCCTTGTTTCAACCCATGAGTTTGCTCACTTTTACTCTCTCTCATGTCACTGGGGGAGACTCAGACAGTGGGATGCTTAGCTGTTGGCTAGGGTTAAGCCACACCTAAATATCACCTGTTCTTATTTCGGTTATATCTTAAGAGTTACTGAAGTATAACTCAAATGTTATTAAAAAAAAAAAAGGCAATCTATTTCTTGTTTATTATATGTAACTCAATGTAACAATCTCAAAGGTAAGATTTTGCAGTGCTTAATTGAGCTGAGCTTTTGTATTCCTACAGACATGACATGTCAACAAGAACCTCATGTTAAATATGCCAGAAGCTTTCCACTCCATACAAGCTAGCAATGGTTGGGTTTTTTTAACCTTCATGTAACAGAGGCAGATATTTTGTCTCACTTAAAAATTCTGAGCATCTAAGAAAATTACTGAAGCTCTTTAGATGCAAATTTCCTATCTTTGGGAAAAACAGTGCGAAAAACAGTGTGTGTTTTACTTATTAGTGATGGTAAAATATTTTGAAGCGCAGATAATGTCAGAAATTTTTTCCCTAAAGATTAGCTTAGCATAGGCAGGTCCTTGTGTATTACCTCTTTTTTTCCTTAATGACATTTAGGAAATGTACTCATAATACTGATCAATGAGTAACCTTTCCAATTCGTAGCTCATCAAGTTTAACCAGGGATCTGAAAAATAAACTGTTTTCTCTGCATCTTAGGTAATCGCTCGTGAGGACAATTAAGGATTCTAAAAAGGCAGCAATGAAATTTTATTTTAAAACAATTTATTTGCTAGTGATTAAATTTAGTAAGTTAGTTATTAGAATTAATGCATTTGAAACTGATCCCAAAATTAAAACTTGGGTTTACTTTCATTATCCTTCTCCCATTGTGACCTTATCAGAGAACCAAATAATGCAATGCTTTATGAGACATGGAGGTCCTCTTACTGCCAGCTTTCCTACTGGAAATTACAGAAAAGGAAACTCTGGATGTCATGGATTAGATTTATAAAGGGATTTTAGGCTCTCAATCCAGGCATAAGTGGGTTTTATCCTCAGCACTTAAGGCGTTTGGTTATTTGCAGGAAGGATTCATTCTTGGTAAAAATATGTATGTGGAAGCACAAACATTCTGTTAGGACAGAGAAGATGGCTTAAAAGGCCAGCATTATGATTTACGTCTCCTGTCTTACTGATACGCAAAGTTTTTCTCGCTGAAACAGCTACTGAAAAAGGATGGGGTACACCTGACAATGTTGTGCAAGGATGTTTTTGCAATCAAATTTACTGATCTTGTCAAGAGAGATGGAAATGTGAGAGGGGAGTTCCCACAGAGGAAAAGCAAGAACACAAGGTTGCTAATATGTCCAGGAGACAGCGTGATCAGAGGGTCTGTCATGCATCACCTGCACAGGCTGCGCAACCCAGGACCCATCTCAAATGCTTACACAAAAATAGAGGGGGCTCTGGGGATGAGAGGAAGGCATCAGCACTGCATGCAGAGTGCACAGCATGAGCTGTGACTTCGGAGGGATGAGAATGATGCGATGGTAACACTCACACCTTGCAGAGATACAGTGCAGAGGTACAGCTGCTGCAGGCAGAGCAGGGCTGTGAAGGACAGAGAAGGGGTGGTCTATGCAAAGGGGTAACTCAGAAGCATGGAATTTACCACCTGGGAAAGATAAACCTGTGGGTAAGGGTCAGGGACAGAACTGCAGTGGTGATGCTGAGGCAGACAAATGCAAACAACACGAAGGCAAATTCTTGACCCAGATGACTGACAGATCAGCCAGGGAAGACGTTCTGTTGAAGCTGATACTCAAAAGGAAGCCTGTTGAATGTATGAAGGTCAAAGGCAGCCTTGACTGTGGTAACTGTAAGTCTCTGGAGCAATATAACCCGAGAGAAGTTACCAAGACAAACAGCAGAATATCACAAAGGCAACCACCCTGATTTTGAGATAGGCAGTCTTTTGACCTGCTCAAATTCTTGCCTGGGAACTGCCCTTAGAGGAAACTTTGCCTTAGAGGCAAAGGCACTGAGCTCAGCCCTGAGACAGGACAAGCTGAGGCTGATGATTGAGAGCAGTTCTGCAGAAAATGTCTGGGGAACCTGGGACCAGCAATTTATCAGGACGCAGCAGTGAACCCAGGTAGTTAAACAGCCTGTGCACCAAGAGGAAGGATCCTGACCCATTGTTAGGCATTGGTAAGACTGTCCTGATAGTCCAGGCTTGAGATCCTGGCACAGGACAGACCCTGATGTACAGGAGTGAGTCCAGTGGAGGGTTCCCATGGCAGTGTACAAGACATGTAGGGAGACATGGAGGGTACTGGAGTGGTTCAGCCTGAGGAAGATAAAGGGTGGAGGAAACTTCATTACTTGTGGTGTGTAGAGTGGTACACATTTGGACACAAGGATAGGGTACAGAGGAAATTAAACCAAACTCTTCTTGGTGGTATAGTGCAATAGGACAAGTGTCAATATGCATAAGTTGGAATTTAAGAAATTGTGAAGAGATATGGTTTGGATTTGTTTCCTTTTTTTTTTTTTCAGCAGAAGAGCGGTCAAGTACAGGAGTGGATCACTAGAGAAACTGTGGTGTTTCTGTGGTTTGAGGTGGACACAGCATTCGTCAATCTGGTCTAATTTTACTTGCTTTGAGAAGAGAAGACGTTTAGCAGTCCCTTACATGCTAAATTACACAACCATTTGGTTCTCTGGTGAGGTTGAAAAGATTGGTTAACAAGTTGAAAAATTCGTGCAGAAGTTATTGAAGGAGAGTTGTATTTCGTAGCTACCAATTATGTATACTTCATGTTATGCTTTGATTAATAGTAGTACTGTACATTGTGCCCAAGTGACAAAGTCCTTGAAAAAATTGCTAAATTCTACTTTAGAAAAATGAAGCAACACATCACCCTAAGAAGATGTATTAAGAGTAAATAAAAATATTTTTTCTGTTTTGTTCTGTTTCTGAATTTATGTTCAATTTTTGAACATAAATGAGTTTACTGTATGTCTTCAGTTAACAATGCGTCTGTCTTCTGTAAGAAATTGTAGGCACTATTAGTTACTAGAGACATTTTAGAGCTATAGTCACATTGTTAAAATTACAAAAAAAAAAGATATTCTGGGCAACATGAAGTTAGCGACAGCTGTTTGGTTTCCCTTGTGAGGCATCTAAAACTGCAATGTTCATAGGTGTTCAGTAAAAGAAGCTTGCAAGACTTATTTCCTTCTGCATAAATCACCACAAAACTCTGCTGGCCCAGAAGACCTTATGCCCTTGCTTTGATACTAAATTTTTGCAGTCGTTAACAGTCTGATGCTCCATTATCAGTCTGATACAAAGGAGAAGGCCTGATAAATGGGAAGCATCATTTGAACAAAACGTTAAGAGTACAGTCTGCCCCTTCTCCTCACCTGTCTCTTCTTTTATATGAAATAAAAGTTGCCTTGATTTCCCAGCTGGCAAACGCTCTCTCACAGTGCTCATCTTAACAAATATCCTGCTCCAGTCCTGTGTGCGGATGTGCTCTGATCCCACATTGTCTTGTCCCCATACCCTTAATGTCAAGTTGAGCTTTTACAATACCACAGATTGCCAGAGCAACTTCTGCTCTTTCTGAGCTGTCTGTGTAGATACTCTGGAGGGAATAAGCAGAAGACAGACTGGTTGCTCCCTATGTTGTTAACATCGTAACTGATTATACAGTCCCATGACAGTTTGCATTAACACCTTGATAGTGTTATAACAAGGAATCCATTTCTAGTAGAGCTGTTAGAGTATTTAAATGTGGTCAAACAGTCAGACCATCATCATGTGGCAATGCCAGAGTGCCGCCTTTCAGAGTATATTACAGGCATGGAATGCGACATTGCCAGGTTTGCAGCACATATGCTTCACCACAGTTCTAGCTGAGAACCTGTAAACCTCCTATCAAAAGACAAATAAAAGTGGTGTCTCATTATGTGGTATTGGTGCCTACAACCTGGAGTTTGTAAAACACTTCCTTAATTTTAATTTTTGGTCTTGGCTGGGGAGGAGTGGTGTGTTGGTTTTGGTTGTTTTGTTGGAGTTTTTTAAGTCAGAATGTGATGATATGTAAAGATAAGCAGATCAGGCAGAAAATGCTTGCATTCTGACTCACACTAAAAATTAGTCAAATAACAGGATGGGATGATTTCCCGTATCAACTGGAGTTGATCATTTCATGCCTTCAATTTGGAAAATGACGGTCTCAGTCTTCTTGTCAGTATTCTCCCAATGTTCACTATTACAGTCCTCGTGATCAAGGACGCTTTGGTGTAAAGTTGCATCAGGGAACCGCAGAGAGGTTTCCACTGAAAAACTAATAGCAGAAGTAATTACTCTTTATCAAAACTGTCAAGTCTGAAAGAAATCTGTTACATTCAATCAAGTCTCACAGATCTGTTTTAAAATCAGAACCTGAGTCTTTTTCAGTGCAACCCCTAACTTCTGAAAAATAGTTTCAATTTCTTATGTTTTATTGAAAACAAAAAATGGTAATAGAATATGTTTTTTATTGAAAATATTAAGATTTTAGCAAAAGAGATTCTGCCGAAAATAGTGGGAAACTGATGTACTTTTTGTTCTTTTATTTTATTAGGAGTTGCTTAATAGTCACTGCAACATAACATCAACAGCACCCTTATCAATGTGGCAACATGGCATTCCAGGAAATAAAACCAAACCTACCTTCCCCTTTCCCGACTTGATGCAATTCTTAGAAGTTTTCTCCATTCTTTCTTCTTCAAGGACAAAAGCAGAGTCATTATCTGGAAGGACACATACTACTTATTTAGCTGGTGTTACTGCTAATTCTGCTAACTATGCTAAGAATTTTCTGCCTTATACCATCTTACTGGGAATTTTGGTTTACACACACACCTACCTTCCTTCATAACCCGTCTGGAGATGATTAAAATAAACTAAGTCTCATTCTGGAAATAAGTAAATCAACCTTAATCAAAATAGCAGAATGTTTGGAAATTCCTTTTATGTTCTCAATAAGGTTATTGGAATATCATGTAGAAATATTTTAAATACTGAATTAAACTTTAGTTAAGCATATCTTAAATTATTCAGGGTTCTCTCTCCAGGTGACAGCTCATTTTTCATATAGTACAAACGAATAGATATTTGCAACTCTTTAAAACTGTATCAACATCAGCACTAAAATGAAAATGATAGCATCAAAAAGATTATCTTGAATCCAAGTTCTCTCTCAAAAGCTTATTTTTATGTTTATCCAGTAGTTTTTATTGGTTTAGGGATTTTTTCCTGTTGGGAGAGAAGTTTATATTCAATATGTTCATAAAATAATTCACACACTATTTAATGAAATATTTTCTGGATTTTCAAGCCCATTCTTACTTCTAAAAGAGTGTTTATTTATTTTTTTAAATATTAAAAAAAAATTAAAAGAGGAAATTTTATATTCCTATTTCTCTTTTCACTTGCTATTTGACAACTATTTCTATGTTAATTAGTTCGAGCAAAATAATTATATCAGAAGTGTATTTATGTCTCTTGTCTGGAATTTTTATAATGGAGGATATACGTTTGCAAGCAAAATCAAAACCTCATGCCATCTGTAGGTTCTTAATAGAACTATCTGAATTCTCATGGTCCCAAAATTGTATCATAACCTAATACTATCCTTTTACTTTAAGTTCTGAGAGTTGGATGTCAGAGTGCATCCTAGTCTATGAAATCTCTGTTTACAAATACTTGGTGTAAGAAGTCAGAATTGTGATACTATTCTGCTTTTACAGGCAGTTTTCAAGCAATATTCAGCGTTTAAATGACTAACTGGAAAAAAATCTTTCAGATAATTCCACTCATTGCTTCTTTTTATTTCTTTTACATTTTTACTGAGGCTTATCATTCATATGAACTGCTTTTTATCATGAGCAGCAGGCTATCAACTATTCTGTAGTTATATATGATTTTTCTCCAGTGTGCTTTTCCTCAGAATAAGAAGGTACTTTAGAGCAGAAGGTAAGATGTAAATTGCCTGGAAAAATTTCTACTGATTTTTTAATTTTTTAGTCTTTTTTTTTTTCCTTTCTAGGAGAAAGGAAAGGTTAAAATATTTAAGATAATAAAAGATAAAAATATTGGATTCCCCTGTAACAAGAAAAATTCCATTATCTGACCAGGTCACGTCTGGACAACCCTTAAAATGCGTTTTCTAAATATGCTGTCTCCTCAGACATTTGGAGAAGTGCTGGGAAGGAAGTTCTTCCAGAGAGCTCACTGTACGGAAATCTCCCATTTCATGCTTTCTTCGGAAGAGGCTGCTGACAGGCAGGGAAATGCCAGAGCTGCAAGTTGTAAAGTGAGCAGAAGATACGTCTGGCTCTTGGGACAGCATGGCCCTCTTGCAGGTCTCAGACAAATTGGGAGGGAGCCTCTAGAGCCCTGTGTAGCATTTTCCCATTAGCACACTGCACCACTGAGATACTTTCTTTACAAGAAGTGGTTTCCAAAGGGAAATGCTTTGGCCGAGCTCCAGCAACCAAAGGTAAGTTCCTGACTTTAAATCTCGATTCATGTCTTACGTTGGTCACTTCACGGAATTGGAGATGGCTGGTAGAGCCAAATTTTTGCTTCCTGGCATCTACTGATAACAGCAAAGCCACACAGTGGAAAGAACACAATTATGTAAAGAAAAGCTACGCACCCTCTCCTCTTCAGGAAATAAACCCCCAAAGCGTGCATGGACATTAAATCTCTGAAGATGCCTAAAGTGTTGAATCACATGCAATATCAGATCATACAATCCAATCCTCTGCACAATTTGCATAAAGTTGTATGTGGATATTTGTCAACTGAGTCATGTGCCGAAATGAATTTGATTTGAAGGGTTCTGTAACAAAAAAGCCCACTATTTTTTGTGGGGTATTGTCTCAATGATTAGCCATTCTCTATACTAAAAACATTGCCTTGCTTTTATTCAATTCAACTGAATCTAAAACTTCTGGCATTGATCCTTGAAATTTTGACTTCTAGTTTAATTTTTTTTTTAAATATCTTTTCTTCTGTATGGCTACCTTTAAATATTTTAATCTTCCTACCAGATGGCAAAAAATAATAGAAAATATAGTATTTTGTACTTAAACTGGAGGAAGTCAAAATGTAAATGTGAAGGAAAGGGGGGAAAAATGTCTCATTTCTTTGAATTTTTCATAGTTTGACACGTATTTGACATCAAATGAAAATAAATAATTAGCATTCCATGACACTTAATTTTTTTTTCTCTTGGAAAATATGGATAATATTTTAAAGCTGGATGTTTCTCCAACCAGTTTCCCATTAAAACCTTCTCTGATAAAATATTGTTTATATTTCTAAGAATAAAACTACTTTTTATTCTCTGCTAGATGTATTGTCTTTTGATTCCACATATCTTTTTTTTATTAGAATACAGACTATAAAAGCTGAATGAAAATTTGATCCCTTATTTCAAAGAGATCAGATTTTGCCTACTATGGGGTATATTTTTTTTTTTAATAAATGAATCTTGGGAAAGAAGCTGTAATAGAAAATTGACTTTTATTCTCTTGTGAAATTCTTGAGAAACTGCAGTATTTGTTATTTGAGACTATTTTTAAGGCTGATAGTCTGATGTTTGGACACCCTGAGACTGATGATTGTCACAACAATTCATCTTTCGATAAACTTTCAGAAAAAAGTTATAATGGGTACATTTAATAAATTATTTCTGCAATCTCAATTATGCTGCTCAAGATATTTTAGCTCTGTATTATAAAGACTAACATATCAATAGTGATTTCAATACATGGATTATATGATCCATGACAATGCATGGATAATATTATATATTCATTCATAGAAACACTGAAATAATCACCATTATACTAATGTTGCTACTGAATGAGTGTGTAAATATAATTTGTGTATATGTATAGATAAATAGGAATACTGAGGTCTTTGTTTATAACATGTCAGAGGATCAGAGTGTAAGGCGATGGGAGTGTTTAGGAGACTTACAAATCTGTCCAATTTTAACCTTTAAAACTGATTCATTCACAAAGTAGTTTGCAGTGTCTTACACAGTATTAATCACCATCGATACATGCACCAATCTGCTAATATTTGACACTTATGTCCCAGATGAGCTATGGGGATGCAATGCCAAGGGTCCAATGCCATGGAGTTAGGACTGATACCTGGAGTTCTTGGGAGTGCTTTGTCGTGGAGGTTGTAACGACCAGTCCTGAGAGCTGTTGAATAGAGTCACAGCCAGAGCGCATCAGACCTCACTTTATCTTCCTCCACTGAGCTCTGATGGCCTTATGCCATTGCCTCCCCCAGAAAGAGGGTGTCCTTGGCTGACACTTTTTTTGCTTTCTTTGGCTTTGCCATCCACCCTTCTGGTGCGTTCAGCAGGATGTTCCACTGATTTGCAGTCCCCCCTGCATGTCTTAACCTCCACCTGGCAGCTTTTTCACTTGGTTGCATTCTGAGTGCAATTACACCAATCTTCATTTGCCCCTCTTGTGACCCCATTGCATGCAAGTTTATGTGAAATGCTTATGCATGGTGTCTGACTATACTGTCATAGTGTTACAAAATACTATTTTTAGCTACCCTATTTTAATAGGTTTGTGTTCATTTTCAAAGCAAAGTAATATTAGTTATAGGTGTACACATAAGCTATGCTTTTATATTTTCTAGGTGTCATGAGTTTCTGCTTTGGTTGTAATATTTATGAACCCAAGTTATGTTAAGTACTGAGCATTTTTTATACTTAGAAATTCTAAGACTAAGAAATCCTCAGTGCCCTCAAGAGAGATTAAGCTCTGAAACTTTGATAGCTCCTAGAAGTCTGAGCAAGATGATTTCCATGTGTAAACAGTAGACAACTGCTACACTCAAGTACTCAGTTGCTCTTCATAGAACTATAGAAAATGTTCAAAAAGACTTGTTTATCAACTGCCTGCTATCTTTGTAGTAGCTGTCTGTGATACAATAAGCCTCTCTGTGTTACATTCACTGAGATCCTGGTTGCCAAAGCGTTCTAAGCATTCAACTAGAGACTGAGTTTATGTGTCAGGATGGAAAATAAGCGCTAAGCATTTTGAATTATATGAGTTTGGTATTGAACTCTCCACTGATGAGGTAGGTACTTAGGATGAGTTAAGATTGACCATAAACTGTATTCGATGCATAAATCAAAGAAGAAATAAAGGGATATAGCTTAAGTTTTATTTATTCTCAGAACTTCACATATAACCTCCATGTTAACTCCACTGCTGAGGTCAAAGCAAATAGAGGTGGCTTCTGTGAAAAACTGGTGAAAACTTCTTCCCTGTTTTCCATGTCTGGCAGAGCTCCAAGGCAGATGTGCCTCTGGCCAAGGCTGGGCCAATTAGAAATGGCAGTAACGCCTCTGTGATAACAGATTTAAGAAGAAGAAGAAGAAAAAATAAAGTTGTTGTGCAGTTATAACTGCAGCCAGAGAAGAGCAGGGTGAGAATATGCAAGAGGACCAAATTTGCAGACACCAAGGTCAGTGGAGAAGGAGGGTGAGGAGGTGCTCCAGGCACTGGAGCTGAGATTCCTCTGCAGCCCATGGTGCAGCCCACAGTGAGGTAGCTGTGCCCCTGCAGCCCATGGAGATCCACGGGGATGCAAAGATCCACCTTCAGCCCACGCAGGAGCCCCACAGTGGAGCATGTGGATGCCTGAGAGGAGACTGTGACCCCATGGGGGGCTCGTGCTAGAGCAGGCTCCTGGTAGGGACCTGTAGATCTATGGAGAGAGGAGATCACGCTGGAGCAGGTTTCCTGTAGGACTTGTTACCCTGTGGGGGACCCACACTGGAGCATCCTGTCCTTGAAGGACTGTTAGGTCATAGGTTGGACCTGATGATCTCAATGATCTTTCCCACCTAGTTAATTCTCAGAATTCTGTGACTGCACCCCACGGAAGAATGATCCACGTTGCAATGGTTTGCAGAGAACTGTAGCTCATGAAATGGACTCATATTGGAGAAATTGGAGAAACTGTCTCTTGTGGGAGTGTACCCATGCTGGAGCAGGGGAAAGAGTCCTCTCCCTAAGAAGCAGAGGAAATAACATGTGCAGAACTGACATAATCCCCATTCCCTCTCCCCCTGCACTGCTGGGGGAAGAGGTAGAGCTGGGAAGGAGGGAGAGGAGGGGGGAAAATGTTTTTAAGGTCTGTTCTTACTTGTTATTATCCTGCTCCGATTTTCTTAGTAACAAATTCAATTAATATCTCTGATTCTAGCCTGTTTTCCCTGTGGTAATATTTGGTGAGTGATCTTTCCCTGTCCTTCTCTCAACTCATGAAACATGTTATATTTTCTCTCCCCTGTCCTGCTGGGGAGGGCAGTGAGAGAAAGGCTTTGGTGAGTGCCAGACATCTAGCCAGGGTCAACCCATTACAGTATAAAATATGTATTTTATATAAAAATTCACGGATACAATGTAAAATTATAAAGTACTTTTTTCTTAAGGTGTTTCTAAAGGCTTTGTTTAACAACAAACTGAAAGAGGGATCGAATTTTGGTACAATATAGAGCTATATATAATTCATAAAAAATTCACTTGTAAGTGTAATTGAACATCCAAGCTTCATTTACGTATTCAGGTATTTCCTGAAAAAAGTTGTCTGAGGAATTTCTCTTTCCATATCCGGAAATCTGAAAACACAAGTATTCTTGCCTTTTACTACTGAATTAGATGTGAAGAATTAAAGAGGCAGCTTTACAGACCTCTAAATTCCACTGATATGAAATCACCTTATATACAAGCAGTAACACACACTGAAAACTCATATATGCCTGTAAAACTGAGGTAATCCAGCACAAAGAACCAGCATACTAGCTCACGCTATCAAGTGTTTCAAATCACAGAATTAAAGAATGGTAAAGATTACAAGAGACTCCTGGAGGCCATTTAGTCCAACATTCCTGCTCAAGCAGACGCCTCAAGATTGTGTCCAGATGGATCTTGAATACCTCCAGTGAGGGAGACTCTACAACCTCTCTGGGCAATCTGTTCAAGCGCTCAGTCACCAACACTCTAAAGAAGTTCTTCCTCATACTCAGGTCAAACTTTCTGTGCATTAGTTTCGGCCCATTACATCTTGTCTCATCATTTGGCACCACCAAGAAAAGCCTGACCCATCCTCTTGACATCCTCCCTTCAGTTACTTTTGCAGAGTAATAAGGTCACCTCTCAGCTGTCTCTTCTCCAGGCTAAACAGGGTCAGTGCCCTCAGGCTTTCCTCAAAAGTGAGGTGCTCCAGTCCCCTAATAATCATCACAGCCCTGTCTGGACTTGCTCCACGTCTCTCTTGTACTGAGGAGCCCAGAACCAGACACATGTATTATATGCAGATCTCTCTATACAGTATTTCTTGCTTACAGCAGCTATGCCACTAGCATAGCAAGAACAGTCTTTTGGTATGCTTGTTTCTTCACGTTTTTTTGGGGTTAAATTTCTGAAAAAAACAAAAAAAAAGCCCCATGCCAAACCCAAACAAACATGTTTAGGATTATCACATGGGAAAATGAAATTGTTTCCACAAAAAATTTTTTACAGCTTAATGCTATGCAATGGCTAAATTGTGCTTTTACTAAATTTATACCCACACAATACACTTCAGATCTCAAGAGTTTTCCAAAAAAGCAATTCAGTTCCTCATTAAAACAAACAATTTGCTCAGAACAATGCTATCATTCTGACATGTCCTTTCAAGTTTTTTACTCTTTAGGGTAATTACAAAATGTTGTTTGTGATGCTCAGGCTCCGTTTTCCAGATGCTACATTGTTGCTCAGCACAGTTGTGTATTTCTTTAGGAAATGGCAGACACGGAGATTATTTACATTCTTTAGATTCTTCTTTACATTCTTTAGAGAAAATATTCTATGAAACAATGCCACCTACTTCTTTATTTTTATGATACAGTTACTTCAGCACAAGTACCCAGTTTCTGCAATTATTTTAATAAAATATGTGAAACAGAGAAGGGATAATTCCAATAAATTTCTTTTTATAAGCTTCTTTATTTTTTCTAAGAAGAAAATCTATAAAGCAGGACCGAATCTACAAAGCAGAGCAGAATGAAACAATTAAAATTGTTAATTAAAGCACTTCACTTTTGTCAATGGTAAAAATATAATAGGAAGAATAATGATAATTTAACAACATTTAATTGAAGTCCATATTTTGTCTCTCACAGAAAAAGTACCAAAGTACAGGCTGGAAAATATGTCCATTTAGTGAAGTTCACAGACATAGTTCATTTACCAAATTAGCTTTAGTTCCACATCGCTTGACACACACTCCTTCAATAATTTATTATTGCATAGCTCGCTCTCACACTCTCACTCCCTCTTTCTCTCTCTGTGTATGTATGTATGTATGTATGTACATACATCTGCATACATAGTTATTTGTTAAAACTGTTTGGTGTACAATCTTAATAAAACTCCCCTTCTTTTTCTCTCTTAAACGTGAAGGATCTTTATGATCAGCCCCATAATGCACGGAGGTCGGAAGAAGTCAACCACGCACAACACAAATCCCTGTGTTTGGAGCAGCTACGAGAGGTGCAGGGCTTCACCTTTAGACAGCAACCTTTCCCACCTGCTTTTCAGAGTGCCCTCCACACAAACTTCTCCCAACTGTATGGGGTGATATCTGCCTTGGTGCCCTCCGGCCTTGGGTGTCTGACACATTGCTTCAGATAATATCAGTAAGGATAACATCTGGCCTCTCACCTTTCTGGGATTGTAGCTCCGAGCACTCTCCAACCTTTCAGAGGCCTTCTGTTGACAGATTATTTCTATGTTTCAGGTGATTGCAAATTTGAAAACCTGCCAGGTGGAGAGAATGGGTTCAAAGATTTTTCTAGCTTAAAGTGCAAATGCTATGACATCTCTCATCCTCAAACAAAATTGTAATAAAGCTGTTTTGTGGTAAAGTTAGATATCCTTTATTTTTCTTTCGCTTTGAGGGAGATGGAGGAGTACACAAAGTGTTTTGACCTACTCAGGAAATCATAGACTCCTCTAAATTTTACATAATTTATTATAAGAGCCGTGTACTCATCTTTGCCTCCTTACCTCGTGCCTTTGCCTTTGCATATGTCTGGAGCATGCCTAGGCAGCAATTTTCCTGCTGGACAGCTTTCTGAATAATTTAATTGCAGAAGAATACACACCATTTGGTTATACTTTATCTTGTTTAAGATATTTTCATCTTTTGCCATGGATCTGGCATGATATGGAAAAAGCAAGAAATAGGAAATAATATAACTTTTAGCTTTGGTGGTAACAGAAAAAGACATGTATGGAAATTCTTTGGAGCTTATTACTGTAGTGGGGTCACAGAGTGTGGGAAATTTTTTTTGTAGAATATAAATTAGGATTTCTCATTTAGGCATGGGAGATTACATTTTCTTCTTTGTTCAGGTAACCTGAAGTAATTACAGGTATTTTTTCTATGTGATTCCAATCAGTCNTTTTGTTTTTTATTAAAAAAAAGTAAAAAAAAAAAAAAAAAAAAAAAAAAAAAAAAAAAAAAAAAAAAAAAAAAAATTATCCCGGCTTAGTTCTTAGAATTATAAAAAATGGTTTTTTTTTATTTGTGGACACCTGGAGACTAATGTTGGACATCCCCACTTCTGAGCCTGTAATTTGAGATACCTTTTATGCTGTCTTACTATTAGAAATGTGGCAGTTTGGATAAGTCAGACACAAAAAGGTCTTGTATTGATCAAGATTAAGGGCGACTTATCTACATTGACTTCTTATGTCATTATTAAGACTAAACTTAAAAATTCAAGTCATGACCCAGACCAAGGATAATTGTGTGACGGAGAGAAAAAGAGACCCTTCAGCTCCAGAAATCTTTGTGACTGAGCAGGACTTTTTGGCAGAACAAATGAGGACTGGTAATAAATATTTTTTCCTGTGGTATGATGTAGTATTGCTATAATAATTCTAACTGCATATTCTGACTCTGAGATCAGCACTGAAATTAAATTTTGTAAAAATAAGATGAATAAAGTAAGAACTTCATGCAAATGAAAATCTTCCACCTGTATGATGTTTGGAATTACAGTCTAACATGCAATTCAGTTTAATCTCATATCTATTTTATGAAATAAATAATTAACTTCCCAGGTAAGCTACAGCATTTGGCTTTTTATTTTTGAGAATTTCAGCATAATTAATACACTCTGGAGTTTGTTTTTTCCATTGATGGGTTTGGGGTTGGTTTTTTTTATTTTTAAGAAACTGATGGTTTCCAAATTTTCAGTGACTGCTTACTGAACAAGGAAACTGAAAATTTCCAAATGGCTGCCTGAAGATATTTGAGTTGTAGATTACATTAACACCAGTATAGGATGGTGATGTGTAATGTTAGAGAATTTTGCCCCAGAATATGTGCAATTATGAGTATGAGCCGTTATTTGTATAGGAACTGCATCGTTTTTAGGACTTTAAAGGGAACAATGCTTCAGAATACATACAGTTCACAGTTTTGGTGTGGTAGTGGGATCTTGTACATAGAACTCAAACTTTGATTCAGTGTTTCTAAGAATGTGTAAGGGACAAGTAACTAAATTTGAAGTAATCCTCAAATAATCCCAATGTCTTTTCTAGATTTGTGGCATTTTGATGGTCTAAAAAGGTAGGCAGGGACTGGTGAAGAGGATGCCTGTAAACAACTTCTACAAACACAATACCTTAGTGTATCTCTCTGAGTTTATGCAATAGACTAATAGTGTAGAAATGTTTAAATTCATAATCAAAGATGACAAGCTATTGTTGGCATTCCCAGAAGCTGCAAGAATTCTCTAAATTATATTATTAAAAAATCTGATTTGCTGAGGTTTTGTGCTTTTCTGCAGTTTTGGTGACAAGAAAAGAGCATAGGATGATTGCATTTTGGAGGATGTTTATGGATAGGAATAATATTATAAACACTGATATCTGGAGCTACCAGAGTCTTCTTACACTCGGATGCAACAGCTTTGCCGGTAGAAAATACTGAACAGCTTGAAGATACTCTCTAAATTACACATGTATGTTTAAACAATTACATTGTCCCAGCTCAAAGCTGTATAGTTTATAGTCTTCCATAACTCTGGAACTTGATATGCTGACTGCTTAGACATGTGTTTGGAAGTTGTTATTTGAGCTTATTGAAAAAAATACCAAGGAAAAGATGAAGTCTTTCAAGCCAACCCAAGAGGCTTTCTTAGGGTTTATTTTCTTTTGGTTTGATTTCTCTGTAGAAAAGAAACTTTCCATTGAGTTATTTTTTAATTATTATTTACAGAACTTTTTTCCATTATTCTTATGAATCTCAACTAGGTTTTGGCTGTTTTTTCTTTTTTTTATTTTTTATTTTTTATTCAAGGCTAATAATCCAATCTTTTTTATTTTGAAATAGTGAGAATGAGTTATTTAATTTCTCTCCCATTTTCACAAACAAAAACAACAAGTGCTGTGGAAAAATTATTTGCTCAAAACCAGTCTGCTCTAGCATTTATAAAAGTCGATAAAAGCAGTTCCCTTTGGATTCAGACTAGGTTTTTGTGGTACAGATTCCAGTTTAATAATTCAAGCATCTTTTAAAAATCCCTTACGGCTTAAACTATCTACAGATTATTATTAGTCTATTCTTTCTCTATTGACATCTCCTATACCAAAACATGTATCTCCCATTGGTGTTACTATCCAAAGCACAAACTGAGTAAATGTGAGAATATATTTATCCAATTGAAATTAAACGCCATGGTAACAATTTCATTGCAGACCAGAAAGTTACAAAAAGCAAGAATCTTTTTCACTAGCTTATATTCCTGAGCACCATATCCAGATCCCTTTTTTACCTAGATGGGACATGAAGGACAGGATTCAGAATCTTCACTTCTCCATGTAAGCATATACTGGCTTACATGAATATTCTATCAAAAAACCTCAGCTACAGCTGGTACAAACTGCTACCAGCCTTGAGAATAAGATTTTCAAAGGACATAGTTGTCTCTTTTTCATAATTGTTAATGTTCTCTTATATTTTTCCTTCAAATAGTAGATAATTGTATCAGTAATGCAGAAATTTCTGTTGTTTCCTAATATCTGATTCTTGGTTGCAAATCTCCTATTTGCAATTCATAAATATAAAAAAAAAATATTCTTGCCTAAATTTTTTTGGCCTTCTGTAATTATAAAATTGCAGAAATTCTTTTTATAAATGTTGAACCATGCCATCCACAATTAACAACATCATCTCTTCGGTATGTGTTTATGAGTTTAATATATTTATTAATACCAATGGTACCTATTGGGGAAAACAGGCATCTTTTGCCAAGACATTGTATAAAAAGATTTTTGTGACAAGAGCCCAATGCCTTGAGATGGAGCTACTTCAATTTTTCTTTGGAGCAAGAACATCAACACATAAAAAAGTTTTCAGTCTCCAGACTATATTTCATTAGAGAAACAAAGCAATATAATTGGATGAGGAAAATCGTAACATAGACTTTAAGTCTTTAGGGTGAGTCAAAGGAAATCCATGCCTCAGAATAAAACCACCTTTTGTCTTCACTCACTGCATAGAGGAAAATGAGAAAGAAAAGGAATTGACTTTTCTCCATTCTGGCTTCACAGCTGAGCAGCTCTCTATAACTCCTGAATCAACCCCCTGTGGACAGCAGAAACGTTTCCTTTTGGCACATATCTCTGGAACTTCATTGAGTTTGGTCTCTGTTGCAGGCAGATTTTTAGAACCTTCCTGCTTTTCTTCATTGCATTGCAACATGGACTTGTTTGGTTTTTGACCTCTTATATTCACTTCAAACTTTGGGAGGTTCTCCACACTGAGTATTTTGGTTAATCTGGAAGAATGAATTAATGCTACCTTCCAGATAGTCCAGTCTGACTCTCTGTTATGTACAAAGTTAGTAATATACATGTGTTCTTGTTTACCAAAATACCGTGATACTCACAATTTAACAGAAGGTGGAGTGCTCAGAAACTTTAGGATTAGAAAAAAAGGAGTTATTATTTGTTAGACTGTGCAATTGCATGACACAATAACATCGCCCTCTAAGCGTTTACATGAAATTATTGCCCTACTGCTACTGTAGCAATAAGTCTTAAAAAACTTTCAGTTAATACAACAAATCCAGAAGAATAGAAATGGAGGCCCATGTGACACATGAAACCTGAAACTTACTAGACTGCTAATTAGAAATTTTTTTGCTCCTTCTACTGTGTAACGGAGGGAATATCGATTTAAAAACAATCTTCAGTGTGCAGGCTCACTTAATCAAGTCATCACAGAATCTGGCACCAGCTCATGTGTGTGCAAAGTAAACACTGAAGAAGAGACGCAATCTCATCTTATTAAAACATTAACTGCAAGTATCAGATACCTCAAAACATGACCACTTTATTTAAGCAGTAACTCTGCCTTTATCTATTGCTAAACATTTTCTCTTTGCTCATGTGTCCTGGATCTGATGACCTAGAATACCCCACAAGTATTTTATTTAACTTACACAGATGATTTGCGGTCTCAAACATAGTCTATTTCAAAGGACAGCTTTAAAAAACAGATTCTGACATTTTTGGAGTTTGAAGTACAACACTCCACACTGCATTTTGAAAAACAGATGGCAAATCCGCCACAGACAGCTCACAGATTCAGCTATTGCTATATTGAAGTAATTTTTTACAGAAGTGGACACCTGAGTTCCTGCCCATAGGATAAAGGATGATAGTAGTTCACAGAAGAGACCATGTGTTTCACAGTTTTTCTGGAGATTTTCACTCATCACTCTGGAAATCACAATCTAAAAAGTGGGTACTCTCTCACTCTTGCTTAAGCAAGATATCCCAGGTGAAATTACAGCAATCCAAATCACATTACAAGGGATCACACCTGAGCATAAATGGATAGGCAGGCGCAGGTTCTGGAGGTTTTAACTGTGTCATCCTGCTGCACTGTGAAGGTCAGGGCAGCCCAGCACGGGCTGAGGAAAACACTTAGCCACGCTTGTTATTCAAGAGGGATTTAACTGAAAATATTCCTTACATGAAATGGACAACTAAAAGCAAGTCTTGAAAGCAAAATTGGATCCAGCACCCTAGAGATAACTCCAAAACAGAAAATGATTGTGTTAGGTTGCATTTAGGGTTTTAGAGACATAAGGTACCAACAATTTCCTCCCCTGATTGCTCCTGAGACTGTAAGTATTTGAAACCATGTGTAACTCAGCATGTTGAGAACAGCTCAGCTGAGGTCAGTGGGGCTTCCTTGCAGTGTATGGAGACATCAGGTGCATAAGCCTTTGCAGGGTCAGAACTTGCATTTCCCTGCTCTCTCTACAGCCCCAAAGAGAGCTAATCAGTGGCCTGAGTGCCAAAATGTATTACCAAAATAGTGTTAGACAGTAAATGGTGATAATTTCATACAAAGAATTCTAAAAAAAACAGTGGCAAAATAGAACACTTTAGGTCAGTCAGTTGGGTTTCTTCAGCTTACTTGAAATGCATATGCCCAGGGAAGTACAGGATTACTAAAAAAAATAGTATTAATACTGGAAAAATACGCTACTTTTAATTGTGCAATTTGACATTTATATTTCATTAGCATTCACGATCTCAGATGAGGCTGAAAGTTTTTTGGATGGGTTTTCTTCTCTCATATATTCTGAATATGTGTGATATATTCAGAAATTTAAGCACATACTTAAAGCAGCTGTCTATATAAGATATTGTAAAAATTGCAAGAAGGAAAAAAAATCAAATTGGTATGAATTCCTCCTCCCTTCTTAATTCTAGTGCATTTATTTTTTCTCTTTAGTTGCTTTTTCCCCTCTGGCTATAGCTATTTTTACTTTAAGCTTGAACTTTTAAGTCCAAAATAACTCATAATGTCGTGCTACAATTTCAGGTCATGTCACAGGACTATTTTGGATACCTATATCGGGCAGTAAGTATCAATGCAATATTTTTTCTTTGCTTTTTCTTTGTTGGGGAAAGAGTGTGCAGTTAGAAATTTATATACTGAGCTGTATAAGAGGTGCATTTCATTTAAGGTTCTGACTGCATCATTGACAAATATTTCTGAAGAGAAAAACAGTACAGAACATTTTTTAGTTGATCAACTTCGAGACAAGAAATAAATCTGTCATTTTAATTCTTTCCCACTTATAATCCTTCCACTATTACAATAGGGTAAGGTATTTACTAGCTTAAAATTAATTCCTGCCCACTATTGACTGCTTTGCAGTCTTCAGCACTGTGAAGAAATTGTGAAATTAAAGTAGACTAAATACAGAATGACAAGCTCTTCAAGTGAGCTAAATGCATCACAGATCCTTTGTTTCTTGTTGCGGCACGTGCGATGCGTCCTCTCCAGACTTCCCCGGGCTTCCTTCTCCCGGGGAGTCAGAGGGCACCCAGCCCGCAGCGAGATCTTTGGCAGCAGTGGACGCAAGATGGTCAGGCTCAGTTGCTGGTATGGCAAAGGAGGAGATGAAAGAGGCAGGAGCGGCCCTTCGGGGGAGACATGCAGGTTTGTTCCATGGGAGCAGAGGTTCCAGGGTGACAGGGAGGCAGGGAAGGGAGAGCCTCTGTGATAGGGAGACGAAGAGCCCAGAGCAGGGCTTGGCAACATAATATATACAGGAGGACAGGGGCGTGGACATACACAATTAACCAATAGGGGTGACTCAAAGGGGTGGTACAAAAGAGGGAAGACATAGCAACAACCAATGATTACAGTAGAGGGCGGAGAGGGGGTATGACAGACAGCCAGTCCAAGGCGGGAAAGTCCGTTGGAGTGGTGGGAAATGGGGGATTATGGGAAGGAGAAGGGTGAAGGGGAACACCATTTTGGGGAGTGCAATGACGCACGGCCGCAGTTTCTCTTCCTCCATTGACTTCTGCAATCACAAATTTGGAAATTTCCTGACCCACAGAAATGCATTTGTTTGAGCAGCTTCTGACTCTTGGCCTTCACAGAGATGGGAGAGGAACAAACTTAACAGGGTTTCAAGGCCAGAAAAATAAAGTTTTTTTCTTGTTTTTGTTTTTGGTTTTGTTTTTTCTTTTTCCATGGCCATACAAAGGTACTTCAGCCACAGTTGTGGGTTCACCTTTTTACTTTGATGAGAATATTGGAACCGCTCTTGGTTATGGATCCTTGACTCATTAAGTCAGAAGTAGCATACTATGCATTCCTTTCAGACTAGGACATAAATAATTTCATTTACCACAGTTGAAGTTCTGGCCTTGAATATTTATGGATTCCTTCTGGGTTACTTTAGTAAGAGCTGTAATTTCTGTGGCTAAGATTCTGTTTTCAAAATATATTTGAGTGTGCATGCACACATATGTACATATTCCCCTGCTAATGAGGAAACACCTCTCAAATATAAGTGTACTTTGGGATGTGCTTTTTGTCCCATCAATGTACAAGGCTGATACAATAGGAAAAATTATTTTTTTGTTCTACATGTGTGTATTATGGAAGTACTATTTGTGATCAAGCTCAATGGATGCAGAAGAATTGTTTGAACTTGCCTTATAGGAGAATTAGGTTTTAGCACATACTTTTGCACTGAAACAGCACTGCTTTTTATTGTAAGGACCTATTTTTGTAAAGGTTAAGTGTTCTGAATTAGAAATTTAAATTCTGATTGAATTTGCCTAATTGTTTCAAGGTAAGTTCTGTCCCAAGTGCAGTAAGTTTTTACACATTAAAAAAATATAGCAATGTCTGTGGTTGTGTTAACCTCTTTCCCAAATGTTTTACCACTTTTGATAACATTATTTATTCCTAAATTTATTAGTCTATATACAAGTACTGTAATAACTTTATTTTCACTAATGAAAGATGGATGTAAAGTAATGCTACATTCTTGCTGAACTTTCTTTCCTTGTACTTGAAGATATTGAATAAAGTCTTCCTGCTGAATGTATTAAACCGTGCAATATTGCTGTGTATGAATGGCATTACCAGATGAACATGAAATGCATGAATTATGAAGCTATGGATACAAATCCCCATCTTCAAAATAACAATCAGTATTTTAGGTTGCATTTTGGAAACTCTGATATCAAGCAATGTATTTTCCTATTGCTATCACAATAATAGATGCACTCAGGAAACTGTTCCAATTAGGGTAACTGCTTCTAAAATGCAGTGTCTTTTGTGATGAAAATCTCCATGACCAACAAAGAACATTTTCCCTAAGATTAAAGCATACATACAGTTAAACAAAATTTGTTGGAATGTTGATAATTGCACCATCTGGTGACTGGCAAGAGATTTCATTTGCCATTCATTTACTAATCCATCCAAGAGAAAGGAGTTACTTTCACTTACTCTTTCTGACTACATTGTGTAAGTGGCTAAAGGCCGCAGTTATTATTACTGTGTTATTTGTACTCCTGATGCTACATTAAACATCCTTAGAAAAAGAAAATTTGGTCAGAAAAGAGTTAAGGACAAACACAAAAAATGACCTAACATTTTTAATTATGATTGAAACATTTTTTAAAATAAAAGATTTTCTTTTGTCATGCATGATTTAGTCAGTTTAAATAAGTAATACCTGAGCTTTAACCTCAATGTCAAATCACATAATATCTGAGTTCCTTTGCTCTGTACGTACTTTTAGTGTAGGTCAGAGTCAGCTGTATTGGGAGTTGTACATGCTGTGTGGAGGCTCATCTTTTGCCTGGAGGGATTTCCCATTTTAGTATTCAAAAGACTTTTACAGATAGTGTGGGAAAGAAATTCCAGTTTGCGTGTGTGAAGCACAGAATGAGTAAGAATTGTCTTTGTTGTGCTGGAAGCAGTCTGGCATAAAGAGAGTATTCGCCATAAAACTCACCCAATATGATAATCATGAAATAGGCCTTGATGTTTACTTCCCCTTGAACTTCTTTCAGAGACACTCAGGCTCCCTACTCTTACTGTCTTTGTATGCTGAGGAAAAATACTCTAGCCTCCCCCACTCACTAAAATACTTCAGAGAAGTTCCAAATAGATATTCCTGACTTCCAGCCAGCCACTTCCAAATTATTGTTCTGATAGAGGACAGAGTCCTCTGAGCCAAATCATACATCTTTGGAGATTCATCGATTCATCTACCACTATTTCTTGTTAATTTTTGTTCAGTAGCTAGAGTAATCAGGAAACTTTTTTTTTTTTTTCTGAGAAGTATCTGTGATAAGAGAGAAAATCTTGAAAAAAAACCTTTTAGATAGCAAAACAACCGATATGAATTTATCATAGTCTGAACCTCTATGCACAAAAAAGCAAGTGTAGAATGAAGAATAGCAGAACTGGGACCATTCATTTTAGATAATTTGAATGCAAGTGGGTTGGACTTGTTCAGTCATGTGCAAAGTTATTCTCATAACTGGCAGTCCATTTTGTGATGGTGTCTCAGCTGTAAATGCATTTACTAGCATACAAACTAGAGACCTCTCTCCAGTGTGAAATTTTCAGCCAAGAAATTAAATGCTTGCTTATGGATGATGGGGTTTTTTCCCTGCTGTTTGCAATCTGGCCATGTACAGGAACAGACGCAGTTGAAGACACCAAACAGTTTACACTGAAATATAAATCAGTTAAACAAAATGATGAGCACATTCCAGAGCTGTGACAGATGACTCTATTGTTGGTAATACTGTAAGCAAGAATATGATGATTTGTGGCCCCTGTGGTGACATCTCTAATACTAAGTGAAACAGTGCTGCGAGTGCTTGCTGGCATGGTGCCCAACTGGTGCAAAAAGGCTGGAATCTGAATCATCCCTTAGTCATCAAACTCTTCTGGAACCGAAAAAGAAGGTCTGATTTAGCCAGGATGGGCCTCAAACACCATAGTGGTGTCAAGGGATTGCTTGAGAGACTGATGGTTGACCCAGGCTGAGTACCTGCCAGCATACTACCAATTGAAAAATGCATGCACTTCTGATACTTGGAACATTTCCTATCATGGCTTAATTCTCTAGCGAGGATGAAGCATGCTTGCCTGCTGCTTTTTTTTTTTTTTTTTTTTAATCTGGACTTTACAGCAACCTTTTGGTGAGGTACTGAAATCTGCTTCAGATATTCATATCAGAAATTAAGTATCAGGCAATTATGAATCCATTTGAAGCATCTTTCCTGAATGGTATTGCCCACACTAACTTCATAATTGAGTGTTCCTATTACAGCATGATTCTGATGGCGCTGGAAGGTCAAGGATTTGTTTTCCTCAGAGCTGTGCAAACACATAACCAGGGACAGTTTCTCTATTGAAGATGTTGCAGTTTTATTATATAAGGTGAAAGCCATCACGTTTAACTCTGAGAGGGTGTGATAATGGTTATCATTTACAATAGGAAATTCTGAGCTTACAGGACCCAAATCCTGAGTGCACTGTCTCAGAAATACACAATCTAACTGTTATTTTTCAAAAATAAGAAAATTAATCTGATAATGTAATTCCTTTTGGAAATGTGTTAACGAGAGTCACATAAATGCACTAGGTTGTCAGGTGTGCTGGATCTAATGCAAGTTGCTATAATGTCAACCAGATATTTTATAAACCTAAAAAAAAAAAAAAAGAAAAAGAAGGATAAGTATTTTCAGCCTACCTTGTAGGTAACAGTTATTTTCATGAAAAGCTTTTCTAAGATTTGGGTTTCTATTATGATAATATGAATGTCACAGGAAAGATAGTTCTCAAGAATGACATCTTTATTTTTCCCACTCGTCATTGAATATTCTGAAGATGGAAGGACAGGGATTTGAGATTTGTGTATTTTCTCAAAGTGAACTTCCAGACTCAGAGGTATTCAGAGTCATTAAGGAATAAACCTTCCTCTACAACATGCGGTTGTAATTGCAGTTTTAAACCCTCAGCAAGCAGGAAGAGTATATTATAGCTTTGCTGACACTGTTTTTGAGCATGCTATTTTCTGCCTGTGTAATATGGAGAAGAGACTGTTTAAGTTGCTTAAAGTTTTTTGTAGTTTAGTGTTTGATTTTTTTCCCCCTGCTTTTACCTGCAGGCCAAGTGAGAGGCAGCCTCTCCAACAAAGGAGAAGGCCTTGATGTGAGAGTGCGGATTATTAGTAGACCGCCCCTTCACAGGCGTAAGCCACCCTTTGCAGTTGGGGATTACTGAAACGGGCAGGGATGCCTTCATCCTTGGGACACACAGACTGCCTTTTTTGAGCCACATGCTGACGGTGCTGCCACGTAGGCTCCGCTGCTTTATGCGCAGCGGCTGCCAGCCGCTGCGCCGGCTCTTATGAACCTTCATCTGTCTTTGGCAGGAATTTGCCAAGGACATACGAACCATTGGGAGTGTAAATAAACATAATTTTTGTCTCGTAACAGATGCTTCATAGAACAATAAAAAGGAGAGATGTTGATAGTTATAAACAGAAAACTTCAGGAGTAAGCAGTTTAGATGACATAATTTCCTTGCATGCAGTTTTGACTGTAGAGATATAATAATAATAATAATAATTATAATTATAATTATAATTATAATTATAATAATATATGTATATAAATAAAAAGTAATG